>NMRB01000312.1:188769-228326 GCA_002633025.1 Notospermus geniculatus | reverse complement strand
TACACATAAATCCTTCATGTGTTTCTCCCACTTCAGATTGAGTACGGGGACACGCAGGTTGGAGACTGCGTAACAGGACATCAGGCAGCACAACATTTGCATTTAGTCATGGAGAGGTTTTATCCAAGACGCTACAGTAAGGGTGCCACTGACCATGAAATGAGGTAAAGTCACAAAAAATGAGCCAAATTTTCAGAACAAAATCTAGCCAGGTATTTAAAATTTGCAGGAGTTGCTGGTCGTCATTTGATTTGCCTACAAGTCCTCTACTACCGGTACTTGAAGCCATGTACTTCATTAGGGTTGCAACCAATGAGTTAATTTGTGTTACTGGAGTGAGACCTTGAGCCACAAGGCCGGATGGAACTAATCAGGACAAAACTAGATATAAAGCTCTGTACAGTAATTCATTGTGTTGGACCATCTTCAACCAGTGAGTCACCGAGTTTCTCCCAGAGACACGAAAAGTCAAATCATCCTGATTTTCTGCCATTTCAGGGAAGTTTTGGAGCGGATCATCACCAAGTGGATGAGTCTTCGTGGATGTTCTACCTCTGAATGTGTCCGAGCTTACTTGACTGCTGCTAGAAAGTGGCCATTTTTTGGTGCCAAACTTTTCTCTTGTCGGGTAAGGACAACATAAGGCCTTCAAACCTAGGTATCATACCATGCCAAAGGTATGTGTATGATATTTGAATGGTTTAAAAGTGATGTCTTTTTTCAAGTCATCGCTATTACCAAATGCTAGGTGTTGCTCATTGTGTGCCGTGTTTCCAACATTATAGCAATAGAACCAACAGTTTGAAAGCAGTGCTGCCCAAGGTAATGAACAACTTGGGTGAGTTTGCAGTTTGATAGAGCAACACCGCTTCATTGTCAGCAATTGTCGAGCAATGACGTTACACCAGCTACGGAAGTAGGTCTAATCGCTCGGGATTTCCATTGGTAGATCAAGAAATCACTCTTAGCAGCTGTCATTGACGTTGAGTTTTGGTCAGCTTGGAATTGCAGACGATAACACATGACCAAAGTGTCTCACCCTATCTTTAGACTTTGCACTTTTTCCTATGTTTTGCTGTTCTTCTTTCTTCAGATGAAGACAAGCAGAGAAACCAACCAGGTGTGGTTAGCTGTCCATGATGATGGAGTCAGTATTTTGGAATATGCAACCATGGTATGTCGTAGTGTGAACATAAACATCTTCATGCCCTCTGAAGATTGTGCATTCGTATTACTTTGCAATAAAATGAATTAACAATATTGTTGATAGACAGCATGACTTATGTCTTGTAGTGTCCTCAACACTATTTCTGAATACCAGTTAATCGATTATCTGCTCTTTCAGAATTTGGTCACATCTTACGACAAGAAGTCCATCGTGACTTTTGGAGGGTTTAAATGTGACTTGATGATTGTTGTCCACCAGCCACCACCAAACAGACGGAAGACAGAGAAATTTCTCTTCGCCATGTCCAAGCCAAAGGTATGGACTTCATTATGTAGCCCTCTTCATCCTGAATTCCAAAGTTGCGTTGGGAAAAGCTGTCCAAGTCTCGCACTGCACCTAATTAGACTTGGTAAAATTCCTGTCACGTCCAGTCTTTTTATTTTCAGATTCTTCAGGCAACACTTCTGATGGCTGGCTACATCAACACCAAACCACGCCGTCCATCATTTGCCACAACGTCGGAGCCGAGGACACCAACCAAATCGTCACACTCGACAAGCTTCAGTCTCCCCAAGCCATCTGCCATTACTGATTCAGCAACCTTCTGAAGAGTCGAATATGCATTTAGATTTGAGGTCTTATTCATCGACTTCAGCAAGCATCTGCATCTCTAGATCATACTGTGATGGTTTTTTGTTAAATACTGGTAGGATAAAATTCTCTGTTATTTGGAACAGAAGCCAGGCTACCCTCCTGTGATAACAGCTGAAAATTCAGATATACTTTCTGTCGCTGCAAGCCAAATAACTCGGAGGCTAACCAATTTTCCCTGTGCCAAAATTACATCAATTTGTCCAGTACCTGTAAATTAAAGGTGGCTCAAATTAGCCACCAATATGCATTACTTTGTGTGGATTTCTAAATTGGGGGTGCAACTTGCAGTTAGGATTTGGCATTGACAGAACTTCTGCATTCTACTTTTTAGTCCCAATACAGTTTGCAAGAATGTAAGTGATTTGTCCCGGCCAATGGGCATTATTTTAGCCCGTATTGTGTTTGGATTCGGAACTAAAGGTTTTTATATTCCCTTTTTTTCTTTTAATGTTGTTGTGTTTTCTTGTAAAATCAATTTTGTGTTGAATTGTTTTAAATTATTTGGTCCTGTTATGTTGACAGAACTGAGGTTTGCCAAGGAGGTAGAGCTAGGCCTAGTAGTCCGTTTAGATATTCAAGTTATTTACCACTTGTGTGTTCGTTTTTCCATTTTCTTCCGCTGTGTGACCTTCAAAATGTGCTGTGTTTTCATGAATCACCAGTAGGTGACGTAACCTTTTCTGAAATGAAATAGCTTGGAATACAAGCAGAAATCAATAACGTTATTGATTTCTGATACAAGCTGCTACGTGTGTTGTTATCATGATAGCAAGTTCTCTATGTGGTACCGGTAGTCCCATTAGGGGATGTTGCTGATTTACACAGGTACTCTACCCTAATGTTGGTCTTGTTTCATGGTGATTTACTGGCCACATTCAGATGTTGGATTTATCGAAAGTATTCTAATACCTAATATGGAAGCACAATCTTGCACAGTATTTCTTCAAAACATGTGTCATGGCTTTGAATTTTAAAACCCCCTTCTTATCTGTTGAGTACCGTAGTTGATTTAAATGACAAGTTGATATGATTTCAAAAGAAGAGGTGGTTCGAAAATTGTCTTTTGCTGCTGAAATGTCAGGTGTGGATCCAGGAGGCACAACCGGCCTGTGCCCCCTCTATTTTGTGGAAAATCTTTAAAATTGACCAGGAAATTTCGAAGTTTTGAAAAGATGTTAAAATTTGACCGAGGTTTTCCACTATGCGCACTGGCTGTGCCCCCTCTTTCCCATGATTCTGGATCCGCCCCTGAATGTTATCATCAGTTGATTTCTGATGTTTCTGTTTGCTGTGAGCTTGGGAGATTTGCATAATTTAATCATTCTCGGTTGTGAAATTTCAGTGATTTTGGAGAATTCGCTCCAGGTTGTTGATCAAATTTGGTCGTTATGCTTGAGATTCACACGTTTATGCAAAAAAAAGTAATTATTATCCATGTGCCTCAAGGTCCTGCAAGTACAATCCTTTGGCTTCCAAGTCATTAAACAGCTGTTCTATTGGAAACGTACTGAAGTCATTTAGTAAACTCATACAACAGCCATTACCAGCTTTATAATATGCTGCTTACCAGTATGTCTCTGCGGTGAAGTATATCGGGGGGGGGGNTGGCTCTTGCTCCAGGGTTTCATTCTGTTGCACATCATTGGAGGAATCTTTGTCAGAGATGATTTGGAGAATCAAACAGAGTCTTGATAATGATAATACTGTTGCTATGAAGCTTTTATATAGCATTTTCACTGTAATACAGTCTCAAAGCGCTTCACATCAATATCCAGTCTCTCCAGAAACCTTTCTTGAAACTCGAGGTGCAGCTCATTCAGCGCCCCCCCCACACACACACACACACTTGATCCTTTCAGACCAGTTGAGAATACAAAGTGTCAACTTGGCCTGGAATCGAATCCGTGACCTCTAGGTCTTGATATCAACCCTAACCACTGCACCACCACATCTTTGTAGGTGTCTTGTTCACACTCATGAGATTACCACCTTGTGAAGTAAATGTCAGGACTTCCCTTTTCTTTTATGCAAACCTTTGTGTACTAGTAGGCCACAAGTACTCTGTACATCTACATGTAGGCTACATGTAGCCTAGTAGGCCCAGATGCAAACTATTTCAAATACTGTAAAGCAAGATAATTTCGCGGCTGGAAATGTTCGCGAATCAATAATTATAGACATTCGCAGCATGATATTTTCGCGAGTCTCTGCCATTTTTTTCAGTTTTTTTTTTCACGGATCATTATATCAATTGCGTGTATTTATATTCGCGACAGGAAATTTTTGCGACTCATACACCCTCGCGAAATTCGCGAAAATTTCCTGCACGCGAAAGTTTCCTGCTTTACAGTATTGTTGCAATAAGAAAAAATTGTGATAGGGATTTGATCTTGTAAATGCTTTTGCTTGGCTTTTGGGTCCTTGTCGCAAAACAAACAGCTATTTCTACATGCAGTGGTGCATTTTACACGACGTATCAACCTGTTGCCAAAATTTTTATCAGGCCTATTGCTATCAAGAGGGAATGATGATGTTACTCATGTTAGCTTCTTCATGCTTTCCAATGGTACAAGGAATTTCCTCCACTCAAGATCGTTGAGCGAGTTTGATGATTCTAGTAGCACTATTTTATTCTATTAAGTTCGTAGTAAGCAGTAGTCCTATTCACCATGTTCCCATGAAATCCTAAATAGACATCCATCCTTGTACATGTACTGTTGGACATGTCAGACTTCTGGGGCCATATATATTATGCATAAAACATCCTAAGTGTAAAATTTCCCTTAAATTATTGTTCCAAACAAAAGATAAGGGAAATTTTACGCTTAAGATGTTTTATGCACAAGGCCCCTGGAGTTCCTTTTAATGATAAGGACTGCTGGAGAAATATAATGCCAGATTTGTTCATGGCTGTTTAGGCCAGACATCCCTCATCAATCAAACGTTCACAGATTTGTTCACAAAATGTCTGTGTTCTTTTATGTGATATTGGTTCACATCTGATTTGCAACTCAAATTCTGTATGAATCCGAGTGTGTGCATTGTATGAAGGACAAAAATAAAGTATTTTTTAAACAGACATTCTGAGTTTCTGATTCAACGTCAAGGACCTCTCGATCATGTCAGAGACAATTTAGACGAATGCTGTCCAAAATTAAGATCTACACCAATTGATAGCAGGGTCAAACATTCAATAAGGTCGGCCTGTCATACCCCATGTTTCTGTATCAGTCAGCAACATTGCAAGCATAAGTCCCCCCAGACATAAAAAATGCCATGTGACATCTTTATGCTGTGTAATGGGGTGAAAACAAGGTCTTGTGCTCAATGCCATGGAATAGTTCTGCGGGTTCTTCATTACAAATACACTCGATGGGGGTTAGGTTCCTACTTGACGGGGTTGGGAGTGGGGGTGGAGGAAAATTTGCAAGGCGTACAGGCTGAGATTGGAGTCCAGTTCCAAAAGGCCAGTGAGCCACCATATCTCATTCATGCTTTCCTTCTCCATATGTACATGTACATGTACATGTACATACAGTAAACTTGAGTTTAAACCACCGGTTCATTATGTTCATAAGCACACCCGAAGTAGGGTCAGTTTCACCCTAGGCCTCAAGCAACTTTTCATTCCATCACAGGGTTGTGATCGTACAAGCAATTCCAGCCATTCAGCCTAATAGTTGTTATGTTTTATTCACTCCCATTTCGATTGTGGGTGTGCTTATGAACCGGTGGTTTAAACTCGAGTTTACTGTATGTACGTTGTGACACAACCAACTTGATTCATCCAGGGAAAGAAAATCATTCCCAAGTAATTTAAGAAGCAAAGACAATTCATGTCAGGAACATTTTTAATCCGAGATGAATTCATCAAAGTTTTGATTTACAGGTTTTGCATAGTTGGAGGAGTATTGTAACATGTTTTGAAGTTGTACATGGATGGTAAAAATGGATAAATCTTGAATACTGAAACTAAGAGGGAGATGTACATGTATATACATACCTTGCTAATTAGTAACTCTAACAGAATTCTTACCCTAAATGTGAAATTATGGATCTGTAATGAGCTGATCTCCATACCAACAAACCACGGTCTTGCATATTGAAAAGGAAATGTTGTTACAATGCCGATTTCCTTCAGCGGCCATCATGGATAACTCTGCTACATGTATTTAGTTCATGACCTTGGGGAATTTTGAGCAAGCATAAGATTAAAGGTGTGGAAAGGCAGGGTTGTCGGGAGGACGAAGCCTGCACATTTGTGAAAACAATCATTCAAATGCACCAACAGTTACATTAAATTTTCCACTTTGACACTTTCAAATATTTCAATACAAATTTCCTCAATCATGCAAGACGTATGCTCTGTATGATAATCTCAATATCTGGTAGAATATATTTGTACAACATGCAACAAGAACTGGACGGCTTTGGAGGGGATTACATAGCATCTTGACTACCATCACAGACATTTCAAGCAACTGCAATAAATATTGAATAAACAATGTACAAAATAATAAATTACCGTAACTAAAATAAGATTAAAACGTGGGCTTCCATCTGCCCTAAAATGAGTTTCAATATAAAACCCACGAGGAACAGACCATAACTGAGCAATGTTTAGTGTACGGCACCACTGATTTTGATGTACCATACCTCTTGCTTGTGCAAAGTGGCAGTAAACCTCGGGTGTAAGGGGTATAATACTATGGCCATGTGCAAAATACAAAGTAACAAACAAAAAGCATTACAAGAAGGAAAATTCAATAAAGAGAAAAAAATGCGAACAAACAGTACATAAAATCAAAGAGAGGATTAATTGGCACATATACAATCTAACAGATATTCAAAACACTGACAACATTAAAATCAACTGGAAGTTCATTTGATCTGAAATGCTGACACAAGGCACTCAAGATACGGCTAAAAAATTTGTTCTAACATCATCTAAGGATTCTAAAAAGACTGCCTTCAAGCAGACTATGCACTACTGTTCTTCAAAATATCTTCAATTCAAATGGGCGTCAGCAATTTCAAATGGAGTTTTCAATCACTGAACAATCAACAGAAAACTGAAATTTAAGTACATGTATAAAAATAATAATGGATCAAGTATGGCACTGTAGATATGTGCAGCAATGGAATAAGTGTGTTCATCGCAAAAAGTGAATTTACTGAATTGAAACCTAGTAGAAAATTGTTTACCTGCATGAATTCGTGCTTTTCATACAACATTGAGTGCCCAGCAAGAAATGGACTTGGGGCGGTAACACGTTATTATATCAAACAGAACTGTCATGTATCATGTTCATGGCATGATTCATATACCCCCCTCATATTCCCAATTGAAAAGCTAATCAACTTCTAAATTTCACATGATACAAAGTCAACAATCAACAACATAACAGTCACAAGATGCATTTAAATCATTGCATACACTGGCAAGAAACTGGCAATAAATGGCATGTATGTACAAAATTAAGATGCTCTAGTCTTCCCATTATAAACACAGGCACATATTCTGGAAGCTACCAATAATGGGCTCAGGTCCATGGATCATTGACAGATCTAAGGAGGCCCACCCAACTTGGGACCCCTTCATTTTGGTTGAAATCTTTGGAAACGACCAGAAAATTTTGAAATTCAGAAAAGTCTTTGCAACTGACCATGCTTTAATCTGGAAGGACTGGCCGGGTGGACTCCCTCTTTCTCTGGATCTGCCCCTGTGGATTGATCCATATACATAATTATTTTGTGCCTCTGAGCGATGTACAAATGTGAAGAACAGAATTTCATCAGCACTAAGCAGTGGCACCAGCATGAAGCATAATTTTCTAGACCCACAACCTTACTAGCTCCAGAGGTATTTTATGTACAGCAGCACCATCATCTACCCCGTACCCTTATTTGAACGGTATCAGTTGTTGGCAAGCCTTTTAATGGCAGCTTTTGAATATGGAAGAGCCCTAAAACCTTGAACAATATCTCACAGTCGATGGATTGGAAGCAATGCCAGGACACGGCATAGAAAACATTGAACTTTTAGTGAGCCAATTCTGATTGCTTTGGGGCTTCTTGCAAAGAAGTCAGAGTTACTTAGCACATGGTGAAAAATCTGGTGTACATTGCAAAACAAGATAAAATTTTTAACTAATGGACCAATTCTGGGGTACCAATGTCTGTTTTTGTACAAACATTCAGGTTCAGACCCCCCACTTAGAAATAAACACCTCTTGTTTCAGTTTAAACAGGTCATGTTAGTCACCAAAGCTTCCCTGGATGGTGTAAGTAATGCAACAAGCATACCTACAAAAATAAAACAAATATCTGGAAGACAAAATGCATGTCTAACAAATGACGAGGCAAGTTCCAGGGATGAAAGAATTACTCCTGCTAATACGCCTCTCTCTCATGGCATTTGTTGAGGAGAGAATCCCAGCATAACTCATCGTTATCTGTAGCTTGCAACTCCTTCCCAACACCAGATAACTTCCTTTTGAGGGCATCTTTACTGCTTGTATACAGCATTTTCTGCTTGACTGTAGCATTGTCTGGACTCCTGCAATGGAAGGACGCATTTTGTGAGTTGTCAGGTGCTGTCCCTAATTAATAAAAGGTGTTCTCATTACAGAGGTGGTCAAATTAATGGTGTGCATATACAGTGAAAGGTCAATTGTCAAAGCACCTACATTCTCATACATACCATAAGATAAACACAATTTTTGACCGTTCCTGCTGGCAGTCACTGTCTCCTATCATGAAGTCAACATCATAAATAGCATAGCGGCATTGTCGACTTTTCACAGCTTCATCCATATCCTCAAGAAAATCTGAATAATTTGATTCTGAAAAAGATGATTACCGGTAAACAATGGAAAAGGTAGTTGGCAAATAGTCCCAGTTTTAGAGAAAACTTTGAGTGCAGCTTTGCCAGCTGATCTGAGGAAAACTCTTCATCATTTATTACGTATGTTCATCAGTTGGGCCTAGTTTTCTCCATCTACATGTATATTCCCTCACCTCGCTTTCCTTTTTTGAGGACTTTGATTTCCTTGAGATCATCTGTTAGACTGAAAATGACATATCGATATTTGCGATGCATTCGAACCTCCTCCAGTGCCTTCATGCACTCATCCCTAACACCAACCCCTGACGCCTGAAATTGTAAATTAACAAATTTAGCTGAGAGAGATCAGATTGAGTACAGCCTAGTAGGTAAGGCTTGACCTAGCCTACCTGAGCAATGCCGAGCCCCCTGCAAGTGCAAACCCTGCATGATTGATCCCGGCCCCCTGCCCTACCACCAATGACCAAGACCATGCCCATCATGCCATCTAGGCCCTACTAGCATGCTAGGCCTAGGCCTACGTACTAGGCCTACCATCCATGGATGCCATAGGGCAGGCATAAGGCCTTTAAATGTACCATAGCCATCGGCATAGGCCCATCATGAATGATGAAGGATGATAGGATCATGGGATAGGCCTAGGCCTAGGGCCTATTGATCACTAGCCTAGCCCTCGCTATCTTTCAATTTTCATTCTTTGATTTGACATCGACATGGATCCGAATGGGATGTGGTAGGCCTATTAAGGTAGGCCTACGGTATGATGGCTACCTTAGCTTGGTTGCATAGGCCTATCATGATGCGTGCATGCTGATGCATAGGCTGGCTGCTATGGTGTGCATGGTGTGGTAGGCCTAGGCCTAGGCTAGGCTAGGCTAGGCTAGCTCAGTCATGAGCTAAATTTAATTGTCTAAAATCTGCCACGGAGAGCAACCAAGTAACAAAAACCAGTCTTCATTATGAAGTGCATGACTTGTTCCATCACCTACCATCTCTCACGGCCAATATATAACACCACAGGGGACTTTTTACAGCAGAAAATCAGGCAACTTTTCTGTAACTTTTTGCGAAAGTCGAAAAGTTCATCATCCGGAAACGTCGGAAGCTAGACTGAATGCAACGCGATTCACGATAGGTCAGCATCTCTAATTGCTGGCTTCGATGAAACCAATCATCACCTTTGTTTTATGACTCAGTATTAGGTAGTTTCCCGCGCTTCATGGTGAACACGTGGCGAAGTGTCAGTGCCGTCGACAGCCTGAGACTAGCCACACTGAACGCGGGAAAGGCCGCGTCAACATGGTCAAGCGCCACATTTTCGATATTCATCTTTTTAGGATGAAGATAGGCCACTGAACGATCCGACTGCGCACATGGCGTGTAGGCTACAAAAATCGTCGCGCCCCGGATCAACGACGTGTTCAAATACCGTCACGCAAATATTTTCGCGGGATTAATATTTCACGAATTGAACATTTTTTTCTGTTTCGCGCGGATTAATGTTCGCGTCAAGGGCAGGGAAGGGAACTGACTGGATTGCTGGGGGAAACTTTTTTGCGTGTATAATATTCGCGGCGAAATTTTGATTTCGCGATTTTCGCGAGAATTTTTACACGCGAAAATAGTTGCGTATACGGAAATCCCGGAGAATTCGAATGCGTCGGTCGCGCGTTTTTTTACGCGCGACGTAGGTGTGGCCTCGTCTACTGAAAATCCACTAAAGTTATTATGGGGGCGTTTGACGCGCGTTTTTTCGTCGTGGTTGCGCTTCGCGTGGCGTCTTTGGTGTGGCCGGCCCGCCCTTCAGTTGACGGATAAGTTTGGCGCGTACGGCAAATATACGTCCCATCTGTTCTCATCGCGTTTGTACCACTCATGCAAGTAAATTTTTCAGGCCGTTCTAGCACTCATGCCCTGTCCTTGACAAATTGGTGCGGTGGAGAACCAGACGTGGACTGCCAAGGGCCTATGTCCCTACCCGAAAACAGCAGGCACTATGTAATTTTTCAACTCACCTAGCTTAGCTTACTGAGAATACTGCCGACTATCGCCTGAGAACCGTAGGTCAACGGTTAGCCTATCTCGGGCTTGCTGTGGCTGCGACAGTGGTCACAGTCTCGACCGGACACGAAATCCTTACTCTCCGAATTCCCGGGGTAGTTGTAGGCCTACCAGGCCCGGATTTAGAGAGGGGGGCACATGGGGCACGTGCCCCCCGTATTTTTTGAGGGACAATGATTTTTTTACTGCATTTTTTGAAAGAATCGTCTAGTATTTTCTAGTATTTCATGTCCAGGATGCTGGGAAATCGCATCTCAGAGCCTTTATTTTTCAAATTTTCCCGGGGGAGGCCCCCGGACCGCCCTTCGTGTGTCCGCACCTCTGGTATGCGCCAACTGAGGGCGAAGTCCTCAGGGTTGTGCCCCCCGTATTTCTGAAACCTGGATCCGGCCCTGCCTACCCTGTCCATCAAAGTTTCTCATGCCTCTCATCCTAGGGCCATAATTCGGGCATCTACTGCCAAACTAAAAAGGGCGGGTCAGAATCAGGCGTAGGACTACTGCTAAACTGAAAAGGGGCGAGAATTTGGCATTAAAAAAAGCTTATGACAGTAGGCCTAGCCCTCGTGTTCCGTTGTTTTGTCGTGTCTAGCATATGCGACGGTTCAAAGATCGATGCAGCCCTGATATCAGTTCACGTGCGATATTTAATTAGAGCCTACTCAAATATCAAGTCCGATATCAGGGCCGTATTTAGCGGGGGGGGCTAGGGGGGCAGCTGCCCCCCCAGAGCCAACCAAAAAACGTGATTTTCATGCAGATTTTTGGCAAAAACCGGCAAAAAGAGGTCTTCTGCCCCCCCAGAGGGGCTTTTGCCCCCCCAGGACCAAAAAGCTAAATACGGCCCTGGATATGGCACCCGATGGAAGTCAGTAGCCATGTGATGGAATAGAGTTGGCTCCAAAATTTCAAGCTGCATTTCTAGAAAACTTGGATTTTTCGACTTCGACTTCTCTGGGCGTCCAGAAGCAATGTTTTGTTCACAAATCCTCCTCCTCATCGGGCTCCTCATACTTTGTAGAAATGTGGATTTATAATACCGGTACGTATTATGGATTCATTAAGAACTGAATACTGGATGGATCAGCGCACCAGAGACAGGTTGTCCAGTGAATAATCAAAGCGATATTATCCTTCATGAACGAATACCATCGTACCGGACCACTGCTCTGTAGTGGTTACCGTTCCTGCCTCACCGTACGCAGTCGACATCTAACGGAGGTCTGTGGAACTGAAATCGTGATCGATTTACTTCATTCGGCTCGGCCTCGTTCGGCCTCCTTCGGGTACTTCGGGATTTGTCGGGAGTCCGACTCGGCTGTAATAACAATACGCGCCATCTTGAAACGGAAGTGGGTCCTCAGTTCCGGCGATTTACTAACCCATTCGTCCGCCGGATAGTGCCCAGGTGATGATGTCTAGAATTACACGATATACGCATATTTTTTGAAAATTCATCATTGTTTATATGAATTACTTAAAACTATAGATTTATGCGTACATAAGATCAAGAAAAGTATGATATTATGTTGCTGCTACGCATGCGCAGTACGTATTAAGTAGTGCTCCTAACGCGGATGAATGTCTATCCAAGACGGCGGTATTCTTCATACAGTAGAGATACTTTTCGTCTCGTCAGAAGTGAAACATCGAAAAAGTATCTCACAACGTAGAATGGAAGTGCCAGACAGGTGAACTGTGTACTGGTTTACGCACTGTTAATTCAAGGATGCTGGTGATAAATGCGAACCAACCGCAGATGAACATCCGCCTCGACCGGTCAACAATGAAAGCAACAACGAAAAGGGGAGGCCACAAAGTTAAAAAGTTCGACAGCAAACTGTTGCACGATGGCTGCCATCCGCGATGGAAACGGGCTTGAAAGATGAAGGACACAAACATCATGCAGCAGCCAATGGATTGAAGGTCATTGTAACGAGAAAAGGTGGACCTTTAATTTTGCCTGGGTTCTGGGTCGAACGTCAGTTGGGCTGGAAGAACATAAGAGGGCAGCAGCAGTTGGGTCCGGTCCGACGTCATCAAACAATGTTGTGATGTCGTCACCGTTTGGTCGTGACGTCGCTTTTTGAAGTGCGCCGCATCGCACCGTCATTGAATAAATCCAATCCAGAGGAGACCAATTTTTGTTCCCGAGTATTTCATAAAAATTCTCCTCATTTCTACAGATAAGAAACCGAATGTTACTACGATTCCATGCCTGGGAACTCTTAGTCTCGCGCAGCCAGACTCTTTCATTACCATTACAGAGTCTGGCCCCAAACTTGATTTTTACTGTTCGATGGTAGTCTCGCGCAACTGCGAATTTCGGGTCAGACTCACTCACTCAACTCAGTCTCACAACNGAATTTGGGATTTGTCTATTACTGTGCCTAGGTGGGCTAAGCCTACAGTATAAATTTGCATCTGTCTTTTTCAGTAATTCCGTAGCCCAGTCATGCTGTCCTCAGATCTTGAAAAGCTGGAAGGTGATGCCAAACTTACAGCTGCGAAACATGTTGCCAACATCTTGCAGGTAGGTTATGTCGTACACCTGTATACATATGATGGTTAGGCTCTAAGACACTTAGCGAAGGCACAGTACTTACTGTCTGTACATTTCATTTCCTTGCACTGTAACTTTGTCATCTTTCTCAATGTGTAACTCGTAATGTACATCTCCTGACAATATTTGTTCTGTTTTCACATTTTCAGAGACCGGATCAACTTGAGAGGGTCGATCAATACAGGCGACGAGTTGCAAGAAAGAAGGCATCAGTGGAAGCGATGCTGAAGACAGCTGTTCAGTCACAACTTGATGGGGTTCGTGCTGGTTTGACACAGCTCCAGTCTGCCTTGGTTGATGTAAAGGAGATTAAACAGAAGTATGTGTTCTAACATTTCGATTTTTGTTGACACTCTATCTAGGGACTGTGAGTAGCGAGTGACAGATCTATATATTGGTATGGATTGAAATGGTTTGTGACTTTTTTCAGTCTTGACGAAGTTGATGAAGCATACAAGCTGATCTCCGGTTTATCAGATAAACTCCATCCTGTAAAAGCTGAGAACTTCACTCATACTCAGGTAAGTGAAATGAGTCGATTACTATGCAACTGAGCCCCATAATACTTAGTTGTATTAGAAATTGAGCAGAGGTCCATGTTGAATGTTCAGTTTGATGGGAACCCATTTCTTCTTTATTATTCTTCAGTTAGTTGCGGCTAGAGAAAACATGAAGCATATCTTTACTGTACCAGAAATGGTGAAGAAAACAGAAGATTACATAAACGATGGCAAACTATTGTATGCTCACAAATAGTAAGTTACTCCTTCACATATACTTCATATGCAGGTCAGATTCAAGACTTGATTGGCATTTCATAGTAGGATGTGATGAGTAAGAGGACATTTTGGTCTTGACTTTCACCTTGATGACCTCTAGAATGACTCTAATGGTTTATTCCATTTGTGAATCCTGAATTGCAAATGGTTGTATCTCGTTGAGGCTGTCGTTGCGACCACATAATAAAATGTCATTTGGAAAGTATACATTGCTTAAAATTGAGCTATTTTGTTTTCAGTTTGACAGACATTGAAGCCTCAAGAGATGACCTGTTGTTTGAGCTTTACAAACAACCTCAGCAGAGTCCTACTGATAACAATGTAAGGAGATAAAATTGACCGCTACTTCCTCAGCATTGTGTATTGCTTTTGATATTGCAATATCCGAGAACACTTTCTCTTTGATGAATCAATATTTTTCAACCAATTACTGTAAACCGTGAAATTTTCGCGTGCGTTTTATTTTCGCGATTTTCGCGTTCAAGGGTCAAAACGCGAACATAAATCGCGCGAAAATTACTCTTCTTATTATTCTTTTGAAGCTGAAGGGTTCCAATCGCGAATATTTATTCTCCGCGAATTCGTAGATCACCAAAATCGCGAACATTTAGCGTCGCGAAAATATCACGGTTTACAGTAGCTTGTGGTTTTCTTTTCAGACTCTTAAACACTACTTTGCTGGAGCAGAGAAACTCTCAGAATCGCTTGGGAAACAGTTGTCACTCATTCTGCAGAGGACTCTCAGCAGTATCAGACGAGAACCAACCCTAATAGTGACAGCATTGAGGATCATTGAGAGAGAAGAAAGGTAGGCAACAATGCAGTACAGTTTCGTCATGTACTTTTTTTCATTCACCAGTGATGAATATGGTGTTGCAATCTGTCAACAACTTTATACAGGTGATTATCTGTCACCTCATCTGTGGCAATGATCCATTGGAACATTCAAACTTCTTTGGATTTTCACACTCTCAAAAAGAACGAGTTCAGTGGCAATTGGGTTAGGTTTCTTCTCTTTATGTTAGTGTGTTGTTTTCAGGACTGATGCTGTCTGGTTGAAAAGACAAGAACAAACTGGCTTTATTCCTCCTGGACGCCCAAAGAAATGGAAGGAGAGAGCCTTTAAGGTTCTCCGGGAGTCAGCTGGGGCACGGTATGCCATTGAAATCCCATCTTTGATTTGAAGTAGAACTCATTACTGGCTTTAGTCATGTACAGTGGGACCCCCCCCCCCCCTTCAATGAACTCCTCAGTCGGGTAGCCACGTCTCCAAAAAGGACACAAATGTTCAGTCCCAAAATTGAGCATCTCTGTTCATTTTAACCTCTTTAATCAGGACACATCTCAATCAAGGACAACATTCGTCAGTCCCAAAAGAGTCCTTTTGAATAGAGAGTTCCACTAAAATTCCAAAATTGATGAGAGATTTAGCATATGAATTTAGATTTACAGTGAACTCATGATGCCTGGTCTGCACTGTGCTTGATATCAAGTCTCATGGTCAAATTTTCCACTCTAGAATTGAAGGGACCCAAGTAGAGGATCGCACTGTGGATAAGATGTGGTTAGTGCGCCACTTAGAAATCACTCGTCAACTAGTCGTTGAAGATCTGCGAGTTGTCAAGACACTGTGTGAGCCGTGTTTTCCCAAGGAATACGACATTGTCAACAGCTACGTGCAGATGTATCATGAAAGTATAGGAGAACATGTAAGAAAATTTAATTGCCCTGATACCGAAGGGTCTTCCTGAGTATGTGTCTCCCGTGAAAAACCTGACCTTTATTTACAGGGTGAAATAGGTCATTTGAATTGTGTGCGCAAGGTGCCAATGAGGTATGGGCAAAGTTTGTAGAAAGTCCTTCAGCCATTGGTAGAAATAGAAAATTAAAAAAATAATTTGTCCTTTGCATGGTTTTCATCGTTTCATGCTCTTGGAAGCTAAGCAGCTATTGCAATCTGTATCAATTACGGTACCGGGTACTGTACAATGTCTAACGCATCTTAACCCTTTTTCCAGCTGTATGACCTTATAATTCATGAACAGATTGAAGGCAATGAAATTGTCTCCCTCATGACGTGGCTGAATACATATGAGTAAGTTCTCCTTGCCATTTAGAGTTCCTCAAATTACTTTGACCGTACTTGACTTATCTTGTTATTCCTCCCGAAGCAACCTCTCCCCTGGCAGGAACAGAAGCACACATCCGCAGATCTCTCTGTAGAACCTTCTCGTCATGTACCATTTAATTTTTTCAATTATTTCTTACGCATCTAATCTCTTCAGGCCTTGATTTTCAGGGGACCCGAAATGATGGGCAATCCAGAGTTGAAGATTGATGTCGCTAGTCTTGGACCACTGCTTGAGATCGATGTCCTCAATGACCTCCAGAACAAGTGAGTGTGTACATTACTGTAAAGCAAGATAATTTCGTGGCTGGAAATTTTCGCGAATCAAGAATTATAGACATATTAACGGCAGGATATTTTGGCGAGTCTCTGCCATTTTTTTCATTTTGTATTCATGGACTGTATTTATCACTTGCGTGTACTCATATTCGCGACAGGAAATTTTCGCGACTCGTACACTCTTGCGAAATTCGCGAAAATTTCCTGCACGCGAAATTTTCCTGCTTTACAGTAATCCACCATCAAAACTTGTGATGATAGTGGTGGTTATATTTAAGCAACAGTGAATCGCACATTCCGTTATGGAAATCCTCCATGGCTTCATCTAAGACCTCATCCATTGTCTCAGAGGCGCTTCGTCACACTCCCTTACTTAAACCATACCTTGTGTTTCAGATATCTTCAGAAGATGCGGAGCAACTTTCAGGAATGGATGACCAACTCCCTGAAGACAGACAGAAAGGTGAAAATGTCATTTATGGCTGCCAGATTTTTGAACGGTGTTTTTTCTACCAGTGTATTTTATGAAAATTTTCATCAAACATTTAAGGAATCTGGCCGCTTTATCTCATCAAAATCCCTTGAGCACTTTCAAGTGTTAATAGCAAGGTTTTATTCCAAAAAACGGACTTACCTAATCAATTACATCAACATCCATCTCCTTCTCCTCCAGGACTGGTTGAAAGACCAAGAACCAGAGGCAGATGGTGAAGGCTGCTACAACACACCGCTCCCAGTTATTCTATTCCAGATGATCGAACAAAACGTAAGAGGTCAAATTTGTGTACATGTATATGACCAACTTAAAATGGAAATATTAAAATATTCTTCCTTTGGGGTGGAAGGGGGTTAACCTGGAAATGTTCACCTTATCCCCTTTATATTTCTTGTTGTTGGTGTCTATTGAAGCCAGTTTTTTTACCGCTTTTGCCTTTTCTAGGTCGGAGGCAGGGAAGGGGAAGATACATACGTTCTTCTTATTAGGGCACTCTTGAGACACTTCTAGTCATGCTGGCTGGAGAGATTTTGAGGTTAATATATTACATGCATTTGGAAAAATTATGTGGTTTCTTCTTATCCCAGGTGCTAGTTGCTAGTCATATCAATGAATCCCTAGTGAAGAGGGTGCTGGACCTCGTTATCGATGAAATGGCTGTCTTCTCAAAGATATTCCAAGGTAAGCAATTATCTTGAGCTTCATCATCTTGAGCTTCATCATCTCCTCCAGTGCATACCAGAGTTGATCTTAGAGGTATGTGTCTGCTGGTTTGTTATGACAACCTGTGCTGTATTCTGTAGACTTATGCTGGGGTGATCTGAATCGATTATTAACCCAGGTCCCTTTCTCTGCCAAGACCAATTTCGTAGAAATTGAAACTGTAAAAAAGCTCAAAAGGCACCTGAAACCAGTCACGTAGTATTCAATGGAAAGCTCGGAGTGAGTACTTTCCAATTTACACCTGTGTGACAGGGTCTCTGTAAGATTTAAAGGCGTTGCTCCACTTGACAGTTTTCTCGCAGAAGTTGGCTCACAATGGGCAAGTCACCATTGTTTGTGTCCTGTCGGCTTACGCTGGGACCAATGACACGAACAACAGCTCGCAGTTGAGTCGCCCATTGAGAGCCAACTTCTGCGAAAAAACTGTCAAGTGGAGCAGCGCCTTAAGGATCCAGTTGGGATATTACTTGCCATTGGCAGTGAAAGGGTTATACTTGTTTGTCCACAAGTTTGGGCTGATAGGGATGAGGCATGTTTGAGTATGATGTGAATACCGGTACATGTAGTTTTTCCGAAATTATTTCAAAGTCTTTTATAATGTGTGTATTTCATTTCAGAGGAGCTTGTAGCATACAGGACCAAACATCTCCAGGAGAGGAGTGAAACGAGATACTTCGTACATTACTTGGTAAGAAATCTTGGTCACAAAGAAATGTCCTCACGGATTTAAAAAAGAAAGATCCTGGCCTAAAGACAGTTCTCCACATGGGAATTTTCCTCGTGGGGGTTTGCTCTCAATGGACAATTCATCTTTATTGGTTTGCTTATGAACCAATGACACAAAAGACTGCTAATAATTTTCTTCGGCTTCGTTGCCCATAGGGAGTCATTGTGCATGAGAAAAAACTATCACAGCGCTATGATGGAGCATTTTATGATTTCAAAGTTGGTGTTCAGTGTCCTCCAGCACTGATATCAACTTGCAGAACCCAAGTACATGTACATTAGAATATAATGCTTTGTGTTCGGTTCGTTGTACATTTCAGATTGCCAATGTGAACAACTGCAGTACTTTTGTGGAGTGTATTGCTCAGCTGAAAAAGCAGTTCATTGATTCAGATGATGAAGACAACGTCAGCAACGAACGCTTCCAGGTTTTAACACAGACATTCCAAACCATAGCATCAGAAGGGTGTGGCTATCTTTTGGATGAAATCTTTCTTGATTTGGAAACATTCATTATCGAACTGAATGATCTGAAAAAGTGGTGAGTGTCATCAGTGGGTGCGTTGAACTGAAAAATGGAACTTATTACATGTAGATAATTTCATGAAATGCTTATGGCATATATTACATTAATAGATCTTTGTATCTCATTGAGAGACAAAGATCATTGACAGTGGTGATAATATTCTTTAGGTTGAGTGGTGGATGCGCAGCTATGGAGACAATCCTGATAACAATAGAGGACTATTCGCAAGACTTCATCCATCTGAAACCAAAGCACTATGAAAATATCATCTGTGCTGCCCAAGGCAGGGTTCTNCAAATCCTTTCGCCCAAAATACCTATGTTAACTTCTTTGTCTTCAAACCATTGTTTGCCATATTTGGTAGGAACCAAATAGTTGTATTGTACGAACGTCTCGTTAATACTGTGGTTTCCTTTTGTAGGCCTCGACCATGTCGACGTGCATGGCTTAATGTGTCAGGGAATTCCTATTATATTCCAAATAGGGCACCAACCAATCAAATTTCGTTCCGGACCTTTTCCACTACATGCATTGACTTCTAACAGTCGTGGCCTAAAGACAGTTCTCCACATGGGAATTTTCCTCGTGGGGGTTTGCTCTCCTCAATGGACAATCTTTATTGGTTTGCTTATGACTTACTTGAACCAATGACACAATCGACTGCTAATAATTTTCTTCGGCTCAGTTGCCCATAGAGAGCCATCGTGCATGAGAAAAAACTATCACAGCGCTATGATGGAGCATTTTATGATTTCAAAGTTGGTGTTCAGTGTCCTCCAGCACTGATATCAACTTGCAGAACCCAAGTACATTAGAATATAATGCTTTGTGTTCGGTTCGTTGTACATTTCAGATTGCCAATGTGAACAACTGCAGTACTTTTGTGGAGTGTATTGCTCAGCTGAAAAAGCAGTTCATTGACTCGGATGATGAAGACAACGTCAGCAATGAACGCTTCCAGATTTTAACACAGACATTCCAAACCATAGCATCAGAAGGGTGTGGCTATCTTTTGGATGAAATCTTCCTTGATTTGGAAACATTCATTATCGAACTGAATGATCTGAAAAAATGGTGAGTGTCATCGGTGGGTGCGTTGAACTGAAAAATGGAACTTATTAGATAATTTCATGATGCTTATGGCATATGTTACATTAAAGGAGCACGGTATTGGATCTCAAATGCGTCATTTGACTGCCGATGTAGAGGGAGCCACCTAGCGGCAGTAACACGAACTACAAAAATGCATTACAAAATGTACGGAGGAAATCGGGTCAACTCGCCAATACGTCGTTGGTCCCTGGGTTGGAGAGTGGCACAGTGGCGGCGGCTGTCGAGAAAAAGTGGCAATACCGTGCTCCTTTAATAGATCTTTGTATCTCATTGAGAGACAAAGATCGTTGACAATGTGATAATATTCTTTAGGTTGAGTGGTGGATCCGCAGCTATGGAGACAATCCTGATAACAATAGAGGACTATTCGCAAGACTTCATCCATCTGAAACCAAAGCACTATGAAAATATCATCTGTGCTGCCCAAGGAAGGGTTCTTCACGAGTACCTGAAATCAATGTTCAACAGGTAGGTTCTTTATGATGCCAGTGGGTTCTCCAGTCAAGTACAAATGTACCGGTATAAAAATAACAGTTCATCTGCATTTTTTTTTTATTGTTGAACTGAAAATTGTGAGACTATCATCTTTCAGATTGAGAATAATGTTGTTAAACTTGAAATGTAACTTGAAATGTGCATTGAAGTTAAACCTGGTGTGATGAGCACATCCATAAGTATGTCGTAATAACCACAACACATTTCATTTTAGGAAAAATTACTTCAAGAATCAAAATGAGCGAAAAGAGGCGGCCGAAAAGATGACAAAAGAATCAGGACTTATGTACGCTTTGTTCAATAAGCTTGGATCAAAGGGTTTACAGGATGAGAATCCTTTTAAAATGATTGAAGAACTTTCCGAGGTTATCAAACTTACAGACGCGTCGTTTCTGTCACTAGAAGCTACGGTAAGAATCCTGACTTGATGGATCAAACAAGTTGAAGTGTTTCTTAGTAGTATTTGTTTGTTCTGGAATTCACATCCGATTTCTTGCATTGAAGAATGTATCAGTTCATAAGTATCCACAGCAGCGGTGACCTTGACCATTTTGTTCACTCTCTGTTGATCTATTCTAGGGTATTGTGAATCGTCACCCAGACATGAAGCCAGAGCAGTTGGTTGCACTGTTCTTGTCTAGAGGAGACATCAACGTAAAAGATGCCAAACAGGTAGAAGTTTTCTTCGTTTATGTTGGATTTTTGATACAGAATGGTCGCAGTGTCTGTGCAGGCTTTTCTCCATGGCTTAGGTTTCCTCCTACATGGTGTTAATCCATATTCTCTCTGCTAGAACTTCCTGGGTTGTGTGTTTCGTTCAATAGGAGCAGTCAGCCGCGCTTATTGCCAAAAGATGGCAGCAAAGTTCTAGCGGTCCAATACACAGGAAAATCCATGTGATTGGTGCTCGATCAAGAACAAATGGGTTCCGTGATTTGCATTGAATTAGGCTGTAGTGACACCTATTGGCCAACTCACTGAGGGCTCCTATTCGCCCAGTAGTCTCTTCAGACCAACAGTTGTATTGATATTATAATATACATTTACTGCATGTGTACCTATCTTGTCATAAGTCGAAGAAATACAAATAAGTTTCAAATTTTGTTTCCTTTACAGTTGGTGGGAGAGATAATGGGAGAAGAGGAAGGCCAGATCAAGGTGCGACCAAATGGAATCTTCACCGGTGTTCCTATCAATAATCCAAAGTGGTGATGGACTTGGATAGAACATGACACATCACTTCCACAAATGACAATTTTGTTGGTTATTTTACTATGTTTACATGTATATTGAATGTTCAGCATTGGAGACCATCTGATTTTTGTACAACTCTGATCGCAGAATTCCCTGAAGACAGTTAGTGTTGAGACTGGTGAAAACTACCGGTACATCTAAAGATGGTGCTTATAATCTGTGTTAATGCAATATATTGTGTGACTGCTAGGGGTCTTATAATACTACATGTAGTAATCATGCGGTCACATGAAAGGAAAGATAGGCTGAAGAAGAGCAAATGCTGTAAATACATGTATCCGAACAAGTCATAAATGTACACTTTATGTATTTATGTATCCACAAAAACCATTGGTATAAAACTGTTTGAACTGTACTAAATGTGTAGCTTCGTTAATGAACTATCTTTATTTCCTTGAAAGTCATATTCATGAACCACATACCGGTACTATTCAATTTCTTTCCATTGATACATCATCTTGCCTAGATGTTATGCTCGGAATTTGTGGTATGATTAGTCTCCCTATTTCATCATCATTTTGTGGGTGAATGTCCTTGTATAAGATGATAGCAGGATAGGGAAGGAGTACAGTGGCCCTTGAAGTTGATGTCCTTCATGTCCAACACATAGCTTTGTAAAGGACTCTTCCATACTTGCCAGGGCCAATCATGCATTGGCTGCGACCCTGTGGACAGGTACAAATACAATATGCCCTAAGATGGGCATTTCCAGTGCTAAATGTGTTTCTGTCCTTATAAGATCACTGTCCATCTATTGCTGAGAACAAATTGCCTCCCAAAATTCCACATGACATTGCCAATGCCAGGAGCCACGGCATCTTGCTGCTGATTAGTCCTTCATAATATCTGAACAGATTTCCCCTCAATAGTCTGTCTTCTCAAAATTGAGAAATAAAAAGAAAAACTTCATAAAATGAACACATTTATTACCATCCAAGGTAGGCCTAACTGTTTACAGAATGTCGAATTTTTACCATGATTTTTACAAATGATACAAAAATGACGAAGATATTTTCCTCTGTGGACAGCTTGGTTAACAATATGAATACCAAAATACAAAGGTTTCATGGCTTTCACAGTTTTTAAGTTCTCGTCATCCAAATGCCTCCATTTGTACTCCATTCAATGAAAAAGATTCTCCAGTTCATTGCACAATGTTGATGGTATCGAGGGCCAGAAACCTCTGCATATCCACTGATCAGAGAAGACAGATGATGAACTTCACGAGTGTTGTCCTTGAATTACCGGGCATCAAACACGATCACTGAAATTCATGTCAAGGAACCAACAAGTGACACAGACGTGATTATTATTATGATATATTGGAGGGATGGTCTTTCACCCCGAGGATCACTTTACAACAGTGAGTTTTATTAGCCTTATTCTGTATTTGATACTGGCAAATCTAAGTTAACCAGGGTCAACAACCAGAGTAGGCATTACCATGATAAAGACTGGTATATTGTATAAAAATTTTCTTGCGTAAAAGGATACTTCGTTTTGATCTCTTCTTATACATTATCCTGTAACCACATTCTCGACACCTGATGGGATCTCGTGCTTTGATTTCATTCTCTTTATGACATTCTGCAAGTGGAATGAAAAGAAATGTTGAATAAAATTAACTTTGGAACAAAGATGGAATTTGTATTGAAAAGAAATGTCAGCGAAACCAAAGAAAAGTTGACCATATTTGAAGGGTCCTGAAGATTGGAAAACTAATGCACATGAAGGGAGACAAGTTGAAAAGGACGGCAGAAAAGAACCATGGACACCTCAAACATTTGCAGCAATGGGGAATCTTAAGAAGAAAGATCGAAAGACTTGTAATAAATGACTAAAGAAGGAAACAAGATAACATCAATAATAGATGTGGACGTCCTTGTCCACCAGCTGGGAAATAAATTTGAAGAAATACCAGTTACCTCCACAAATATAGATCATTGCAGACTGCTTGGTTGTGGCAGGTTGTCCTTGGTCTTTGTTTTCCATATCGCAATATTTATTTAGTTCACCGAGTTGAGTAGTAATATAGTATGTGGCATGCACCTGGAATAATAAGACAATTTATATCAAATAAATCATACAACTATCTATTGATTTTAATTGGAGCTGAAGTGTTGTGTCCAACTCAATCAAGGTAATGTCAAACCTCAAAGACAGGGATTGTGGGTCAAGCATAATTATAGCTTAGGCCCACCCACAATCATGCCACATGATGTTACAAACAAAAACACGTGTCCTTTTATGTTGTTTTTTTACTACACTACAGCTAGGCCTAGCTAGGCCTTAAGGTTCTGCACCACTTACTTGGCTGGTGGATTGATTGTGAAATTGCTGTGCACATGAAGGCCTATCGCCTATCAGCACCAGCTGACTGCAGCGCTGGCAGAGATGAGATAGGCAGGCAGGCATTTTGTTGTCTGTGACTGTGACTGTGTCGACTGTGAAAATATGCTACCCACACCGGGAGTACCGGTAGGCCTACCGGTAGCCTGGTAGCTAGGCCTACCGACTTCACTTTACCACTGTCAGGTCGTTACTAGCGTATTGTTGATTGACAACCATTTGATTATTACCCACCGCAAGATATCAATGTAGGCTAGATCATGAGATGTAGGGCCTATCAGGGGAAGACATGAACAGATGTAGTTTGGTTCCCGAACCCACCGCTAGGGCTATGAGGGTTCGGTATTGGCTTCCGAGCATTTCCTTTTATGGCGTTACTATTTTTAGAATCACAATGAAAACATAGGCACGTGGTTGGGAAATGTCAAAGCGAATTCAACATGTTGAAGGGGAAAGCCTAATGTTTTCGGCCACTACGAACGCAACCATCGAATTTATTTGATTCAGAGGCTGGTAAAAACGACAAACTTGCCGAATTGTTGGGGTAATTCGGCGGTGACCTGTGCATGCATGCATGGACGTGGTTTAGGCATCGCGTAGGTAGGCTACATGTGCAGAAAAAGCGTGATGCTGCTCTCGAAAAGGCATCCAAGGCAAATTGTGTTGCTTCTGCAGCAAGACTTACCACGGTGTGCCAGGTCACCAACAACCATGCAAACCCCTAGGAAAATTCAGTTGTGAGAGTCTATCCGGCGTTGACGTCGCATGTATTCCACCATTTTGTCTACTGATCACGGCATGGGTTGGAGAGTGTCTCCCTTGCGGTTGGAGAGTGTCTCGTGACGTCAGGCAACCAAGAATCCGGAGTCCAGCGTTCCAAATAAGGAATGTGCCACAGCCAATACCAAACCCTAGATGCGTAGCCCTCTAGGGGTTGGGAATCAAACTAGAACAGATGAATTTATACATGTACACTAACATGCATGATGCACTACAACTGCAAGGCGCATTGGCCTATCTTACATTTTACGTGTTCTCGACTGTGGCCCGAATGTTCCCGAACCAAATCGCGTGTCTCTAGACCGTGAGCGCCATGGGGTGTTGGTGGCAAAGATATGAACCAGACGCGCTTGGGCATTGACTTGAACATTGCGATCGACCTTAGCTTTCAGCCCTGACCCTCATCCACGTCTTGCCGAGCATTTCCCGCGGCATTCCACGCCTTGCAAACCGTTTCCCCCTAACCCGACAGGTAGTCCGAACACTGCCTCCTGTTGCTCATTTGCAGAACTGACGGCCGCAAAACAGATTCTAAAAATAGCAATACGAGTCAGACGTTCGGACTACCCGACAGGAATCGTCAGTCAGCGCCACAGTCTGGACGCCGATGAAACCAGGTTATTTCCCGCCACGTGTTCCACGTGGACAGTCTAAAAATACATAATGATGTATAGGACTGTGTGTTCCACCCTCGTAACCTCCGAAGATAAGTTGCGCGGGAAGTTGCGGGGAATTCAAAACTTTCACGCCCTCTCCCTACAAGAAAGTTTCATACTAAGTGACCATAATGAAAGGACGTGGAGAAATAAATTTTTATTTTAGGGGGGGGGGGGGATTTCTCCCTGGGTGCTGAGGTTATGAAAATCTCACGGTGTTACCAAATGCGCCACAACTTGGCACAAGTGTTGATGGGTTTTATCTTTGCACTGTTCCCAAATAACGGCGGAAAATCATTGTGAACAAAAGTCACTGACTAAAAGTAGGCTGTATTTTCTTTAATTTAATACACGTACTTCAGGAATCTTTGATTACGAAAAATGAACGCCATGGTGACCATGGTGATTACAAAATAAGCTGTCACTCCTTAGTCTTCTATTTGCCGAAACAACTGCAAAAATAGTCAACACGATTAGTCATGCATGAGTAAAATCGCGTACGAAAAAAAGTTGAGTCACCAGCGTGAAGATGTCATTTAATTTACCGGCCCGTGTGTGTTATCCGCCGCGGGTGCACTTGCGTAACATGCAAAAGCGTACTGGTATACAATGTATTATGCAAGATGTGATGACGGCCCATTCGCCACGCGTCCCGTCGGAGTAGGAGGACGCTCAATTTCCCCGTCCAACATTACGAATGCTTCTTCTTGAAGTAAGGTCCACTGCAGCCCGTC
Organism: Notospermus geniculatus; assembly: GCA_002633025.1. NCBI lineage: Eukaryota > Metazoa > Nemertea > Pilidiophora > Heteronemertea > Lineidae > Notospermus > Notospermus geniculatus. The sequence continues at coordinate 201,996 of NMRB01000312.1, read as the reverse complement.
ATAACGCGTAGGCCTATATTCTGCTCCTGTACTGCCACAGGGGCTTGAATCAAATGGTGAAGGGTTAAAATGTGTTGAGATATACCACAGAGGGTGTAGGCCTACCACCCCAAAATAACACCCACATAAAGTGGGTGTAGAAGTTCTACACCCACTTTATGTGGGTGTTATTTTGGGGTGGTACACCCTCTGTGGTATATCTCAACACATTTTAACCCTTTTTCACCATTTGATTCAAGGCCCTAAGTGCACTGCATGTAGTCTGAGTTTATAGCGTCTGCACTTTTTTGGTTCATCAAAGCACCGCAGTGGGGCGGTGGCGACAAGATGCTATTAATAACCACGTGTATCCCCATACATGACAAGATGAGGATGCGGCAATCTCGATTTCTATTCTATGGAGAGGACAGGCCGGCTTCGTGGCCTAGGCCGCTTGTAAAGGAAGGTAAGGTCTTAGTATTTAAACGTTTATAATGGATGTTGCTCATGCTAGTCCTCTATACGTCTGCTGACATCTTCATAATCATGATAATGCCGCTGAAGAAATTGACGGATGGATTCCTTGCACTTTGTGTGTGCGGCATACAATGTTAGCTGTACTGTACGGAGTGCAACAGCAGCTAGAGAGCATTGTAGTGGAAGGTAGCTGTCATTCCAGTGTCAGGCTGGCTGCTCTGCTGGGGGGCAAGGAGGCCCGTGGCATACAAGGCCCGAGAACGAGTTGACCAAGGATGATCTCTGTACTTTTAGCCAAAAGGCCTGGAAATGATTAATCTGTTAATAGGTAGGCCTACCGGTAGGTCTAGAAACAGAAAGAGAAACCAGCATCCTAAGTGCAAACCAGCAGGCCTAATAGGCCTATCATAATAATGCTAAGGAATTCAATTTAGGATGCTCGATTCTAAATAAAATATCCAGAACAAACTGTGGGATTTAGTGAAATGTGGGTAAATCTATAGGCCTACATTGTTTCTGTTTTGTTTTAAATCCTGAGTTGAATTGAAAGAAAGGGAAAAATACATATTGTCACCAAATAAGCCCAGGCTGGGGATGAACTTGTGATGAGCCTGATTAGGCCTAACCACTGTCCTATTCTGTTCCTTAGATTGGGGTAGACCTTACCCAGTCTGTCAGTTAGACAATTTCCAAATGAAATGAGAGGTTGTATTGTAGGCCTACAGTGCTTCATCGAGAGCCAAGCAGTGGACTTTTAGTTAGGCCTACATTGTACCATCATTCTGGACCTGGAGCATGCTCCTGTGGTAGGCCTATGCATGGTAAGCTATATTCCTCATTATAATACTTCTGCTAAGATCCATCCTCTCTATGATGGACCCCTTTGGACTGATATGAATGACAAAATGCCCTTATTTGGTAGGTGTAATGACCTCTGAATGCAAACCTAATTGACAATGGCTAATTTAGATTTAAGCATTGTGTCCTCCTGCAAAGAGGCATCCTAAACCAAGGAAAGCACGATTCTGTTGGGCACAAATATCTTACAATTCACCAGGACCCCTTGGCCTTGGAAAAGTCACTATATGGTACAGTAAAAGCTTCCCATAACATTCACCTCTACCAGATGACATTTCTCTTTTAAGTTCAGCTCCAAATTTGTTGTTTCTATTCATTTCACCCTCTGAAATTAGGACACCTCTTAATTGGGGACAGCATGCAGTCCCAAAGTTGTCCTTAAATGGAGGGTCCACTGTACTCTACATTATTCATGGGCTGATGAGGACATGTCTCTGCTGACAGAGTGAGCGAATGAATGACAGAATTGTGAATAATCCTTATATTTACCAGATGTGTTGGGTATTACTATACTTTCTGATACGTGGTTATACTAAGTAATATTGTGTGACCATTGTATCCTTTGTCAGGAACAGCTGTTATTATTATGAATGTAATATTATGATCCAAAGAGGAGAAAAGCACAAAAATTGACACACAATATATGATAAATGAAAAGGCAATTTCCAGAGTGTTTGCGAATTTTCGACCCCAACCGGGGTCTTCTTCAGGCTGGAACTTTACAATCCGAAACTCTAGAACAGTCTGAGCTGAAACCCAAATGTAGATTAGAAGTATCCCATCCAAACAGGACGTGACAGCAATTAAGGAAAGAATACAAGCCCCAAAAAGTGGTTGCTCAACCTAACAGAAATGTAATTAGTGAATGTAAGGCTTGAATAGGCTGAAAGGAAGGGTGTATAATATACATTGTAGCTTGGAGGAATTAAACTAACAGTATAATTATACTAACAGTAAAATTATAGTATAATTATACTAACAGTTGTTTCCAGCCTGAAGAAGACCCCGGTTGGGGTCGAAAATTCGCAAACACTCTGGAAATTGCCTTTTCATTTATCAATGTAATATTATGAATATTTTAAATGTGCCATATGCTCTCAACTCTGATTCCTTCACATCAGAAGTATGAATTGGTGGGATGGAGGGTTTACATAGAAAAACCTAGCGTTCAAACTTAAAGGGACCTTATCCAGGTTAGGCATTGATTGACACAAGTCAGTTGTCACACATGTCAGGAATCCTGCTTCATTAAACCGGTAATTGAAAATCTTGCTGTTGAGCTTGCATGGTCATGCTTTCGATTGGATGGATCCACAAGTCACATTTCCACTTTACCTCATTGGATGACTGCTGATTTTTACGTTTTTCTTTTTTTTTTCATAATGTTCTGATAGTCTTGATCTGGCTTTCTTAGTATGTTTTCTCAGTTATGAATCTGTCCGAGATATATATTGATCAAGAATTAATTGATTTCTGTTAGTATTGATCTGATAAACTTGGCTTAGCTGAAAGTGATGATTTTAAATGAGCTAATTCATGTATTTCTACATGTACTGGTATACAAATTATTCATTGGATAGTAAACTAGCAAAATGCAGAATACACCGATTTCACAACTCAAAGCGATCACAGCACACCTACTTTCGCCAGCCATTTCCGGTGTAATTCCTAGGCGCGAGGTTAGTTTTTAACCTCACTACCAGGAGTGAGGTAACCTCGATCTAGGAAATGTTTACCTCACTCCTGGTGGTGAACTTGAAAATCAACCTCGCTCCTAGGAATTACACCTGGAGGCGAGGTAAACCGGAAATGGCTGTTATATACTGCTACTAGGGGCGCTGTGATCGCTGCGAGTTGTGAAATCGGTGTATAGGAATGTCAAGTTGGACATGTGTGATTCTGGGCTTGACTTACCATTTATTTGTATGGCTGATTGAAAAAAAAATGTTGGGTCATGGGAGAGTGACTGAATATCATCCTTGGTGCAGAAAAATACTAACCTACATGTAGGCCTAGGTGATGGACCATGAAAATCAAGGAATTCAAAATTTTGCAATTAGTTGATCAGATATGATCCTGTCACCTCTTGTGTCTGGTCAGTTTGAAATCTTGTAGCCATTGAAAATGAGGATGCAGGTCTCCTTCTCCAGGGTGTCTCAAAAAAAGTGTTGCTCATTGGCCTTAAAGGAGCTCGACGTCCAAGTTGTAAACAAACCAGTTTGTTTACAAACAGTGGCCAGCAAACTAGTTTTATTCCTTCGTGAAGGTGGCAGCACCAGTAGCGCCCCGTGATCGTTAGACTGGTGCCCGGTCCAATGCAACTCACTCACGATATTCACGTCATTACAAATCACCAACAATAGGCAGCAGCACCACAGGCGTCGCATGGATAGAGAACCAGTGAGTGAGTGTTTACAACTTGGACGTCCAGCTCCTTTAAAATCCAACAGGGACAAGGTTTAAAAATTCAGTTGAACTACCGTACACAAACCTGGGTCTCAAGAGATCTGGAGGGACTCTTTTGGACACCCTGTAGGTATAGGACTGCATGCTTTTTCAGTGTTTTAAAAGTACGCTAAAGTTATTGATGGAATTCATCAGTCATGCTTGTCTGTCAATCAATTTGATGGTCACTGAAATATGTATGAGATGACTGCTTCTAGCAATCCATGTCCATTGGAATTCAAAGTCTCTGAAAGTGAAAGCATGGTCAACAGAGAAAATGGTGGGAAATTAAAAGCAATGCGGGATGGTAATGTTATGATAAAAATTGGTAATATGACAAGATGGTTGTTACTGGTATATGTTGGGTCCATTTGCATCTAGGTCTATGTTTTGTCTCTATTATACTGTTTTTGCAAGGAGAGTGATTCTCATAAATATTTTAATGTGAGGTACGACTATGAGGTGGCGAAGCACAAGTTATTACGGCCATCTGGTAACATTGAGTTGAGGAAGATGGTGATGCAACCTTGACAAGATTTGACAGCCAAAACCAACTCCCATTTCAGAAATAACTGTGCTGTGAAGCTGGATTATCGTTTTGGCCACACCCTGTAGTGCATTTATATCATCATTGATTGCCCAGTGATTTACCGTACATTCTCATAATCTGCTGATAGTATTTGTGGCTTCTGGGTGTTAGCTGAGCTTTTTACTGATCCAGTTACTCTACAAGTCGCCAAATGATAATTCGTGGCTTTACTACCATAAAAATAGGCTTTCATCCTAGCTTGTTAATACAGTGTGTGATGAATATTAATGGTAAGCTGTTGACAGAAGCATCATCATGATACTACTAGTACTATGGTGTCGCTTGCCATGTGTCATTCAACAAAAATGGATTGTTGGTTGCAGTTGTTACTTTCATTTTGCCATTAGCAAGGAAGGAGTTCACTCTTGTTCTAGTTCCTTCATATCAATACTGTGATTAACAGGAACCTTGCATTTCATTTCTTTCACTGGTAAGTGGTAATTTGATTGAACCATTCCAAAAATCCCATCCTCCCACAGCAGGGGTTTTTACCTCGCTCCTCTCTATCCACTCACACAATTCGTGTGCAATGTATGAAGAGGAGCGAGACCGAAGCCGTGCTGTGGGAGGATGAAAAATCCCCAAAATTATGTTGCATAGCTTGTGTTGCCAGACATGCCAGACCATTTCATGATTGGCTGGTGGCTTTCGTTATGAACATGTATCCACCAGTTGCCATAGAAACGGATGATTGTCGGTGTGGGAGAAGAGCATGCAACCGTCTGGGCATGTTTTGGTCTGATGTGAAAGTAGACCAGGGTCAAGGTCATTTGCCTCCAGTTGATGTTGTAATGGCCCCTCAAGTCAGTGACATTTTCAGTCTAATTACTGACAATCATTGTTGCAAAGACTCAGTCAGTTGTCTTCAGTTTCCTTGTGGGATGCTCTGAGTCCAGGGCATTGTTTCCTTTCTATACACATGTATGGTGAACTGGCATGTCCTCGGGAGGTGAACCACTCATTCTCCATTCCAGGCAGTATCTCTCACCAGATCACATCTTATTGCCTGCGAACTGTGCTGAGGAATGGTCAGGTAACTCTATCTTTGGTTTTGTAGGACCTCAGTCCTCTTTGAATCATGATTCATGTTCATCATTTTCCGAAATTAGCAATTAATGTGATGAGGATTTCCATTTGGGGAATATCTTTGCTGAAATTGACAATATGACGATCCTGGCTCGACAGAGGGTAGCATACCAAAACCCGGTCCTCATACAATGGACGCCTTTTGTGTGGGAAATTGACAGGACCGGGATGTCTGTTATTTTTCAATAGTTTTAACCACTTGTGACACCTACAGTGAGCCAGGGTCCCCATTGAGTGAAGTATGCATGTCGGACAGTTTGTGGTAACCCTACTTGAAATTTTGGGTGATCATGGCCTGATCATCGGTGATCATCGCTGATCACGGCTGATCTTTAGTCATCCACACCAATCAAAGCCATCATCAACCGATCTGGGCCATCTTTGACTAATCAGGGTGATCTAACAGATTATATCAGTGGCCACTGATCTACGGTGAGGGTCTGCCTAGAAAAATACTAGTAGGTAATGTAACTTGCGGCAAATAGTATGGTCATGTAAAAACATCCTCATTACCACGGTAGGCCTACATGTCTTACTGGTGGTTCTTTGTTAGCAAAGCTTTGCTTCCCTGGTTGCCCACAATGAGATTTATATTTGTGGTGTAATAGTTGAGAATTTCATGCAACATAAATCACCTCGACTTGTATGTATGACATGATAATAGCTAAATCAATTCGTGACTTCCATATTTCTATGTTCTGTAGCCTCTTTGAAATTATCAGCGCATTGGTTGTGTCTCTTGATTGGAAAAATGGTTAGCAGATTTGATTTTCGTGGGGCAGTTCCATGACATTCACAAAATCAAATGTTTTCAAATCTAAGGCTTGCACATGGCAGATATGTCACTGTTGTACGAGAGTAGTGAACAGTCAACAGTTATTTGGAGAAGAACAACACTTGTGTTTGAATTTAGAGACGGGTAGGACGAATAAATTGGGATTAGGCCCAGGCAGGCAAACTTTGCCAGAACTTGGATTCAATGTCTTTCTTGTTTTTCTCTGGATTCTCAAAGTTCTTGGTCTCAGGAGGATTTACAGAAGAGCTCATGGTGCAAGGTGTTTCGGGATTATTAATTTTTTTTCAATATTTTTAGTGTTCCACTTAAATTTTGTTCATAATAACTCATTCTCATGTCATGGGGCCAGGACGAGATCAAGTAGATCAAGTGATAGTTTTACATATTCTACAAATTCTATATTTGACTGGGATTGATAATATTTGCTATCATTGTATAGCGTGAACTTTTCTGTTAGAGGGGAACATGCTACTTGACATTTGCGTTTTTTCCTTCAGTAAGAAAATCTTTTCTTTTGAGTTGAAACGTACTGCTGATTTTTAGGGATCCCAGGGTGGAATGGATGCCAATTAAGAGACATCTGCGTCATATGTATTTAGTCATTGTCTCTTTGTCAGAATCATAAAATTGGTGTTTTATACCATTGCATTATTGCATTGGGCTAGATGGGACATTTTTGATAAAAATCTCTTTCTGGTGTGGTTAGGAATTTTGAGATGGCCCCGTTGCCAATAATTGATCTGCCTGCTGTACTGTCTGCATGTTGATAGTCGCAGACATGTCCTTTGAGCTTGGTCTTTCACGAGATAATCTCATCTAATCTCAAAATTCCTTTTTTTTCACTGCTTTACAGTGTATGTTTTGGTGGTTTCTTCAGATTTCTTCATCTTTGTAACTGCAAAAATATTTACTTTCTTATGTCTTTTGCAGGATTGTGAGGAATAGATGCAGTGATGTGAATACCACTTTTGGATTTTATGAAATTTCCAAAGAAAGGATTCTGTGATAGATTGATGTTTGAAGACAGTCAACTCGTGCCATGTCTGGACGAAGAGACCGTGATTTCCAAAGCGCATTCCGTCCGGTTAGTCCAAGACCTTCAAGTCCTAGGGTTGCTAGCCCTCTGACTAGTCCTAGAGAAAAACCGGCGAACCGGGAAACCCTCATGGAAAGGCAGTCCCATTACAGTCCCATTGCAGTCCCTTTGCAGTTCCAGAAGGCAGTCCTGTTGCAGTACTATTGCAGTCCCATCTGCAGCTCTATTGCAGTCCCATGGGACTGCAGCGCAGTCCGCACTGCACCCATGCATGAACCCTGTACTAAGAGATAGCCCTTGAATTATTTAAATGAGCTACGCAGTCCCTCTCAGCAGTCCCATTGCAGTCCCCCTGCAGTGCTGTTGCAGTCCCTCCCAGCAGTCCCATTGCAGTCCCCCTGCAGTGCTGTTGCAGTCCCTCCCAGCAGTCCCATTGCAGTCCCCCTGCAGTACTGTTGCAGTCCCTCCCAGCAGTACTAATGCAGTCCCAGTTGGCCAGCACACTTGCGCATATACTGGAATGCTGCAATACATACATACACTCTTGAGTCTGCACACAGAATATTTTTGGTTGGAAAACTTAGAATTGTAACTGGGTTTATCCTTGAAGTGCACTGATCAAGTTGATAATTATGATATACCGGTATATCACAAATTCTGCTCAGAGCATCAACTGTAGAAACCTCTACGAAACTTGCGAATTCACCATAAAATTGATAGAAAATCATTGAAGGTGAATTTTAAAAACCGGTGAAGGCACCAGCACTATCGACATGATGGACAGTGCATGCTTGGAACAGGTGATATTTTGAATTGGATAAAGGGTGCAATGGAAAGGTTGAAAAATGAAAACTTACAAAAAATTATTGTCCCACCTCCCACATTGGCTCCTACTTCATGTACTTGACTAAAGGCAACACATTGAACCACCATTTGACCAAGATGGCCCAGAAAGAAACGGTAATAACTCCACCAAAGGAAAAACCACATTTCCAAGATGGCCGCTTGGCTCCAAAATGTTTTCAAACAGGTCACATGACCATAAAGATTACTCAATCATGTGCAGTCCCATTGCAGTCCCCCAGTCATTCAAAGAAATAATGTTAAGTCCGAGCAGTCCCGTTGCAGTCCCTATTACAACAGCAAATATTCTTTAAGTCCATGCAGTCCCATTGCAGTCCCATTATGCAGTGCTATTACAGTCCCTCAGGAGCTACCTCTAATTGGGCAGTACTACTGCAGTCCCCTCATTAAATGCAGTCCTATTGCAGTCCCTTTATGCAGTCCCATTGCAGTCCCTATACCTGCTGCAGCGCTATTGCAGTCCCACTGTGCAGTACTATTGCAGTCCCCATTCCTGCTGCAGTCCCATTGCAGTCTCGTTTCCCAAAAACACAAGTCTCAGCAGTACCATTGCAGTAGGGGCTGCATGTGCAGTAGGGGCTGCACTTCCATGAGGGAAAGCTTAATCTTCAGCTGCAGTCAGAACACGGTGCAGGGAACCAGACAGGACAGACTAATACTGGTAGTGTTGGACAGCTTAGCCCAAGTCCAGCACCGTATCGTAATTCGGGATGGCTCAGCCCAGGCCCACAACGGAGTTCAGCAGCGACAGGTCGATTCAGTCCCAGTCCGTATCGGAACACCGGATTTCCCAGTCCTGGACCTTTACGTAATACAGGACATCTGAGCCCAGCGCCACACTATCGGTCACTGCTTAGTGACCAAGGTGATGCTGGGATTGGTTCTGGTTATAGTTCACCTCGATCAGGTCGCAGCAGTCCGGTAGTTTTTGAGGGATCTCGATCAGGGACTGGACATTTAAGTCCTTCACCAGCTTACTTATCGCTCAGAGGAAGTTTTGGAACGCTTAACAGTGGTACGAGCAGTCCAGTGTCTGTTGGAGACCCCCAGTTTCATTTTCCACCAGTACCAGGGTCACAAACAGGGGGCCCAGGGATCAATCTAACAATCAAGGAGTTACAACGTAAGTTATGTTTTTGTTTGCTGCATGTCTTTCATCTTTTTTCTTCTTCCGTCCATTCATGAAATGTCCAAGAAGAACATTGGCAAGAAGGACATTGGCATTAAATAATACAGTAAACTTCGCATATAACGGCCTTGCATATATCGGACAATCGCCTATAGCGTACTGAAACTGGAAGTCCCAGTCCCGTTTTACAATGCATCGGCCATAGACTTTGCATATAACGGTCAAAAATTGCTGGTCCCGATTAGTACGTTATATGCGAAGTTTACTGTAGTTTGATGAGAAATGAGCATGGCCATAGATATACAGTAGCATACTTACAGGGAAGGGGAGTATCCCCCCCCCCCCCAGTATGTTTGTCATACAGATTTTGGCTGAAAAATGGCAAAAAGTGCCGTTTTGTCCACTTCCATGGCTTCAAACCCACAGTTACTTGTCAGCAACTTGATTCTTGATAGCTTGTGGTCAATAGCACCATGCTTTCAAGATAGCTCAGCCTGTCATAATAGCTGATATGTTACATAGGGAATACCAATAAACGCCAGTATGTTACAGTACGTAGGTTTTATACTGTTGGCAAAGGAACTTTCTCTTTTAGGTTCTGTACTCAGTTCTTTCTCTTCTTTGATTGCGTATAATTTGCTCCAGTTTGTGTAATTGCTGTTAACCATCAACATTGTGGTGTGGTAATGGTTTCCCAAACGTATACATGTATACAGCAGTAGTGTCTGATCTAGGTGTGTCAGGAAAAATGTAATATTTGTCTTTCTGATGCATAACACACATTATACATAGGAAAGGAAAAGAACTGTTAGAAGATGCTGGTTGTTAGTTAGCTGTGTTTGTACCTACATGTAGCCTGGTGGTGTCAGTTTCAGATAGGCAACTTTCACTTTCACTTCAGCAAAATTTGTCTTGTATCTTTGGAATACCGGTACCTAATTATTCCTTCACTTCACTGAAACTATTCCTTTTCAGACCCCAGTCACAGACAGAATAGAGTCTATCAGGCCCTACATGTGTAATATGTGGAGGATAAACATTTCATGTGTTCAATCAAATAATCATATTAATTTTATACTTAGTGCAGTTAATATAATTTAATTGGAAGTTTTCTTTTACTTTTGGCCTCTCAGCAAGCACAACTTTACCTGCCACTGAATAAAGTTGTTGTTGAAAAACCTTTTCTGGAATTCTTGAATGTGGGAACAGAAGCCATATACCAATACAATGCAACTTTTCATGTCTGGTCGACAAAAAATATAACTTGGTCAAAAAAACTATTTGCCATTGCTTTTTATATTGACCGGATAAGCTGGTCCATTTATCATTTAGCGATCGATCACTGAACATGCAGTGTCTCGCAAAACACAAATTTATCATTGTGATTTTTGCATCCCAGGAGAACTAATGGTCTATTAATCTATCCATTATTGATGCTTGCTGAAATAGGTGAACATTGTTGATTTGATTTGATAAATTTCAGGAATCAATGTGGTCAGAATTGTCATACTTAAAAACTAGTATGATGTCACAGTGTGATCAGCAGGCAGTTCTGTTGGAATCTTAGTAGAAGACTTCTTTATTGATACTCATCATTCATAATGAGTTAGCCACCACAATTAAGTGATGAATTACATGTAGTGTTGATTTTTATCGCAAGGTTAAGTGATTTGACACATTTTGATAACCCTTTGGGCCATTGATATTAGTAGATAAATTGTTTCTCTAATGGAGCTCTTATTTATGCCAGTTGTCAATGAGTTTGTGTAATTTGTATTCAAGAAATGAGGAGAAGAGTTGATGGATGTTCACATTTAAAACTTGATTGAAGAAGTGTGCCATGATTTTCATCAATGGACGGAGGTATTGGGCATGATTGTCAACTGAATTTTATTAAAAAATACTAGCCCGGATGACGTAGAAGGTATCTTATTTGACAGTATATTGGGTGAATGTTTTATGTACAGCAACTTACATGGTTTGTAAGGGTGAGACTAAGGGGTACGACTCCAGCAGTTGCTATAGCATGACAACAAACTTGATGATCACATACTTGAAGTCTTAACTGTCTTGAAGAATGGAATTCCTGCGTGTATTCGGCGTGAACCAAACGAGGCTAGAGGGTAGTGGATTCTCACTGCTTATCCAGAACATAACAGGTGGGTATGGTTCCTGTCACCCTTCATCCTGAGGTAATAAGGGTTCTGAATGCTCGTTCCCTCCATCACCGCATACAAACACCACCATCGGTCACCACATGCAAACTGCATGGTGTTGTATGTCATGGCCGCTCACTCTTTGGTTTGGGTTCAGTTGAACTGTTCAAGGATCCACCTTAATTGTCAAAGATACAGGCAATTAAATTTGACAACAGGTGTTTTTTTGCTTCTTATATGGCTTTCAAAACACTCTACATCTTGAACATGATGACTTTCCCTTGGTGTTGCAATTGCATACTGTACTTTATTCATGATATTTTATATTCTGGTTTGATAGCATCTGAATTATTTGCCAGAAAGCCCTTCATTAAAATATACATGTAGCACACTGCAGTTTTAGTTCCCAAATCAATTCCTTGTGCCAAAACAATGGGAGGTATCGAGGGCAAAGTTGAACCTTTTCAATTTTTCACCAAAATTTTCATCACAATGTGCTGGATTTTCAGACAATCATTGCAGCTATTCAAAAAAAGAACAGGTGAATATTTTTCTAATTTCTGCTCTTTTTCTCAAATTTCCAGCATCCAAAATGGCCGCCATTTCGAAAAAGTGGATTTTCTCAAAATTTTCCCAACAGATTTTTTTCGTTCCTTCTGCAAATGAAACTAGGTTGTCTTAGGAATATTCTGACGTAGGTTTTATTTGAGTAAAATTTTTTTGCACTTTCTTCCGGTTAAGGACCACTGTGTTGTCAGCGAAACCAAAGAAAAGTTGAACATTATTTTAAGGGACCTGAAGATTGGAAAACTAATGCATAGGCCTATGAAGGGTGACAAATTGAAAAGGACGGCAGAAAAGACCCATGGATACCTCAAACATTTGCAGCAATCTTAAGAATAGAAAGATCGAAAGACTTGTAATAAATGACTTTAAGAAGGAAACAAGACAACATCAATAATAGATGTGGACGTCCTTGCCCACCAGCTGGGAAATAAATTTGAAGAAATACCAGTTACCTCCACAAATATAGATCATTGCAGACTGCTTGGTTGTGGCAGGTTGTCCTTGGTCTTTGTTTTCCATATCGCAATATTTATTTAGTTCACCGAGTTGAGTAGTTATAGTAGTAATATAGTATGGGGCATGCACCTGGAATAATAAGACAATTTATATCAAATAAATCATACAACTGTCAATTGATTTTAATTGGAGCTGAAGTGTTGTGTCCAACTCAATCAAGGTAATGTCAAACCTCAAAGACAGGGATTGTGGGTCAAGCATAATTATAGCTTTAGGCCCACCCACAATAATGCCACATGATGTTACAAACAAAAACACGTGTCCTTTTATGTTGTTTTTTTACTACACTACAGCTAGGCCTAGGCCTTAAGGTTCTGCACCACTTACTTGGCTGGTGGATTGATTGTGAAATTGCTGTGCACATGAAGGCCTATCGCTATCAGCACCAGCTGACTGCAGCGCTAGCAGAGATGAGATAGGCAGGCAGGCATTTTGTTGTCTGTCTCACAGGAGGTTGGCTCAACCGAGGATGACCCCTACGGTATATAAATAGGACAAGGACATCACGTTTTTTTTCGACTTCTCACTTCAAGCCCAGATTTTCACAAAAAAACATCAATATTTTCACAAAAACCTACCTTCACCGTAGTCTCCACATTGTATACTGTACATATCCACCGAAAATAATCCCAAAAATTTCCTTTGAATAATTAAAACAGGCCGTTAATTAACATTGCGTCGGTTTGAGACACTGGTTGGCAATCGCCATGTTGAAATTCCAAAGGCGAT
>NMRB01000312.1:171259-188392 GCA_002633025.1 Notospermus geniculatus | reverse complement strand
TCACCAGCCTCTCTCTCTTACAGGAGAGAGTCTGGTAGAACAGACTACAAAATCTTGTTACCGCCAGGTGGCGAGTGTCCAGCTCAGAGCATCCGAATCTGATTGGCCAACGGCTGAAAAACATGGCTGCGCCCATGAAACGTATGATGAACGAAAGAGTCTGAGGTGGAATTTACCTTTTTAGCACGGCAGGAACGACTATGCATGGTCATCGATTGACGGAATAAGCCGATTGTACAATAGGACTTACATTTTGTGCCATGGATTAGGTCACTTCCGACCAGGGATTCTAAAGTTCAGCCAGACGGTAAATCGATCCTTATACAATACAATTCCACTTTATTTCATCGGCAATCCACCTCAAACGACCAGGCTCGATCGCCTTCTATATATCACTCGGCGAAAACCACGATAAAACGTGTTAAAAAGGTAAAATTTCCCTCGGACTGTTTCGTTCCTTGTTCGTCCATCATACGTTTCATGGGCGCAGCCATGTTTTTCGGCCGTTGGCCAATCAGATTCGGATGCTCTGAGCTGGACACTCGCCACCTGGCGGTAACAAGATTTTGTAGTCTGTTCTACCAGACTCTCTCCTGTAAGAGAGAGAGGCTGGTGAAGCGAGACTATGACTTGAACATTGCTGTAAAAACAATGAATAACTGTGTGCGATCGACCTTAGCTTTCAGCCCTGACCCTCATCCACGTGTTGCCGAGCATTTCCCGCGGCACTCCACGCCTTGCAAACCGTTTTCCCCCTAACCCGACAGGAATCGTCAGTCAGCGCCACAGTCTGGACGCCGATGAAACCAGGTTATTTCCCGCCACGTTCCACGTGGACAGTCTAAAAATACAAAATGATGTATTGGGACTGTGTGTCCCACCCTCGTAACCTCCGAAGATAAGTTGCGGGGAATTCAAAACTTTCACGCGCTCTCTGCCCTACAAGAAAGTTCCATAGTGACCATAATGAAAGCCCGGGAATGAAAGCACGTGGAGAAATAATAATTTTTTTATTTGGGGGGGGGGGGATTTCTCCCGAGTGCTGAGGTTATGAAAATCTCACGGTGTTACCAAAATGCTCCACAACTTGGCACAAGTGTTGATGGGTTTTATCTTTGCGCTGTTCCCAAATAAACGGCGGAAAATCATTTGTGAACAAAAGTCACTGACTAAAAGTAGGCTGTATTTTCTTTAATTTAATACTTCAGGAATCTTTGATTACGAAAAATGAACACTGGCAACACATTTGATTACAAGAAGTGCGGGGTGTGCATTGATACAGGCTAATTTTATGAGACGGCGTCTGCCCGCACAAGAAAAAAATGACCGATTTCAAGGCCGACCGCACAGAAAGTTCGACAGTGCATGCCTTGGTGTGACCATGGTGATTACAAAATAAGCTCTCACTCCTTCTATTTGCCGAAACAACTGCAAAAATAGTCAACACGATTAGTTATGCATGAGTAAAATCGCGTACGAAAAAAAAGTTGAGTCACCAGCGTAAAGATGTCGTTTAATTTTTACCGGTCTGTGTGTGTTATCGGGGCGTCCGCCGCAGATGCACTTGCGTAACATGCAAAAGCGTACTGGTTGGGGTACTGGTATACAATGTATTATGCAAGATGACGGCCCATTCGTCACGCGTCCCGTCGGTCGAGTATGACGCTCAATTTCCCCGTCCAACATTACGAATGCTTCTTCTTGAAGTAAGGTCCACTGCAGCCCGGTATAATGCGTATTTCTGCTCCTGTACTGCCACAGGGGCTTGAATCAAATGGTGAAGGGTTAAAATGTGTTGAGATATAGGCTACCACAGAGGGTGCAGGCCTACCACCCCAAAATAACACCCACATATAAAAGTGGGTGTAGAACTTCTACACCCACTTTATGTGGGTGTTATTTTGGGGGTGGTACACCCTCTGTGGTATATCTCAACACATTTTAACCCTTTTTCACCATTCACCATTTGATTCAAGCCCCTGTGTGTACTGCATGTAGTCTGAGTTCGTCTGCACTTTTTTGGTTCATCAAAGCACCGCAGTGGGGCGGTGGTGACAAGATGCTATTAATAACCACGTGTATCCCCATTACATGATGAGGATGCGGCAATCCCGATTTCTATTCTATGGAGAGGACAGGCCGGCTTCGTGGCCTAGGCCGCTTGTAAAGGAAGGTAAGGTCTTAGTATTTAAACGTTTATAATGGATGTTGCTCATGCTAGTCCTCCATACGTCTGCTGACATCTTCATAATCATGATAATGCCGCTGAAGAAATTGACGGATGGATTCCTTGCACTTTGTGTGTGCGGCATACATGTCAGATGTTCATTGTGTTATAGCTGTAGGCTACTGTATGGAGTGCAAGAGCAGCTAGACTAGAGAGCATTGTAGAGTGGAAGGTAGCTGTCAGTCCAGTGTCAGGCTGGCTGCTCTGCTGGGGGGCAAGGAGGCCCGTGGCATACAAGGCCCGAGAACGAGTTGACCAAGGATGATCTCTGTACTTTTAGCCAGGCCTGCAAATGATTGGGTAGGCCTAGGACTAGGTCTAGAACCAGCATCCTAAGTGCAAACCAGCACTACAGTTATTATTAGGCCTATCATAATGCTAAGGAATTCAATTTAGGATGCTCGATTCTAAATAAAATATCCAGAACAAACTGTGGGATTTACTGAAATGTGGGTAAATCTATAGGCCTACGTTTTGTTTTAAATCCTGAGTTGAATTGAAAGAAAGGGAGAAATACATATTGTCACCAAATAAGCCCAGGCTGGGGATGAATGAGCCTGATAGTAGGCCTAACCACTGTCCTATTCCATGATTCTGTTCCTTAGATTGGTGTAGACCTTACCCAGTCTGTCAGTTAGACAATTCCAAATGAAATGAGAGGTTGTATTGTAGGCCTACAGCTTCATTGAGAGCCAAGCAGTGGACTTTTAGTTAGGCCTACATTGTACCATCATTCTGGACCGACCTGGAGCATGCTCCTGTGGTAGGCCTATGCATGGTAAGCTATATTCCTCATTACTTCTGCTAAGATCCATCCTCTCTATGATGGACCCCTTTGGACTGATATGAATGACAAAATGCCCTTATTTGGTAGGTGTAATGACCTCTGAATGCAAACCTAATTGACAATGGCTAATTTAGATTTAAGCATTGTGTCCTCCTGCAAAGAGGCATCCTAAACCAAGGAAAGCACGATTCTGTTGGGCACAAATATCTTACAATAGCTGATACCCGTGCTACGCACGGGGTATGTGTACGGGCATTCCCAAGGTCGGATCCGGGGGATATACACCCCCTAAATTTTGTTTAGAAAGGTATCAGGACATTTGCCCCCTGGACATTTGCCCTGCGGACATTTACCCCCTAGGACATCTGCCGCCTGGNATATACGGACATGGTTTGGGGTACTTTTACCACGGCTAGCAGTTTATTCATTTCGCCGAGTTTAGTTGCAAAGACGGCTTCAAAATGCAGTATTCACTTCATAAATAAGTTTGAAACCTGGCGCATCGTCTTTGTCACATAGTATAAACGGTGTATGCAGAAAACCGACTCATTATTCACGGCGGTTTCAGAGATGTGTGAAATTACGCAAATCGCCAAAACTCTGTAATAATATAGGTCGCGGTGCATCCGGAAGATGGCGCTTGTGCATGGCGCCAGCGATGAGACCTGTGGCCGGATGAGATTCGCCAAAAATGAATGAAAACTTTTTTCCTGTGGCATACTCGGTGTTAAGACATAGCTGAACATAATCCTTGTATCCGAAACCACCCCAATACCGAATTTCAGATCATTTGGTCGAGCGGTTTCCGAGGAGATGCTGCCACAAAACCCAGACGTTAAGCGTAATAATATATAGATTCACCAGGACCCCTTGGCCTTGGAAAAGTCACTATATGGTATAGTGAAAGCTTCCCATAACGTTCACCTCTACCAGAGGACACTTCTCTTTAAAGTTCAGCTCCAAATTTGTTGTTTCTATTCATTTCACCCTCTGAAATTAGGACACCTCTTAATTGGGGACAGCAGTCCCAAAGTTGTCCTTAACTGGAGGGTCCACTGTACTCTACATTATTCATGGGCTGATGAGGACATGACTGCTGACAGAGTGAGCGAATGAATGACAGAATTCTGAATAATTCTTACAGTTACCAGATGTGTGGATACTTTCTGATACATGGTATGCTAAGTAATATTGTGTGACCATTGTATCCTTTGTCAGGAACAGCTGTTATTATTATGAATGTAATATTATGAACATTTTAAATGTGCCATATGCTCTCAACTCTGATTCCTTCGAAGTATGAATTGGTGGGATGGAGGGTTTACATAGAAAAACCTAGCGTTCAAACTTAAAGGAACCTTATCCGGGTTAGGCATTGATTGACACAAGTCAGTTGTCACATGTCAGGAATCTTGCTTCATTTAATTGAAGATCTTGCTGTTGAGCTTGCATGGTCCTGCTTTTGATATCCACAAGTAACATACCTCATTGGATGACTGCTGATTTTTACGTTTTTCTTTTTTTTCACAATGTTCCAATAGTCTTGATCTGGCTTTCTTAGTATGTTTTCTCAGTTATGAATCTGTCCGAGATATATATTGATCAAGAATTAATTGATTTCTGTCAGTATTGATCTGATAAACTTGGCTTAGCTGAAAGTGATGATTTTAAATGAGCTACATGTAATTCATGTATTTCTACATGTACTGGTATACAAATTATTCATTGGATAGTAAACTAGCAAAATGCAGAATACACCGATTTCACAACTCAAAGCGATCACAGCACACCTACTTTCGCCAGCCATTTCCGGTGTAATTCCTAGGCGCGAGGTTAGTTTTTAACCTCACTACCAGGAGTGAGGTAACCTCGATCTAGGAAATGTTTACCTCACTCCTGGTGGTGAACTTGAAATTCAACCTCGCTCCTAGGAATTACACCTGGAGGCGAGGTAAACCGGAAATGGCCGTTATACTGCTACTAGGGGCGCTGTGATCGCTGCGAGTTGTGAAATCGGTGTATAGGAATGTCAAGTTGGACATGTGTGATTCTAGTCTCGCGCAACCAGCCCCTCGGTCATACTCGGAGGTCGCCAGACCGAGGGTCTGGCACGGGACGAAATTCCCATTGAATTTTCTTATTCCGAAAATTCAAAATAAGAGGAGCTTCGCTGATTGGCTAGTCACTACCAATGCGTCATGGATCTCAAAAGTTGGTGACGTAGGCTGCAGGAGGAATAATGGCTGCGCCCAGATCACTCGAAGCGTGAAAATTAGCGAGATGAATCGCCTCAATCTGTGTTGTCAAGTCAATTTATAGTGTCTTTCATTGGAATTCCGACAGGTATGTATATAATTTTTCGATTGAGGACGAAATTGTAGTATAAAAAGTGCGGTAGGGCTAACAGCAAAGGGTACAAATACTGCAGTTTTACTCGCACGCTGAATGCTTTTTGCTTTGATTGTGCATTGTGTTCTACGTCATCGGCGGTAGATTGTCCGCCATGATGGTTTTTACAAGCAAAAGGTACCATCTGGACCAGACTCTAAAATTGAAAATTGCAGAGTCTGGTGGCACGAGACTAGTGTGATTCTGGGCTTGACTTACCATTTATTTGTATGGCTGATTGAAAAATAAATGTTGGGTCATGGGAGAGTGACTGAATATCATCCTTGGTGCAGAAAAATACTAACCTACATGTAGGCCTAGGTGATGGACCATGAAAATCAAGGAATTCAAAATTTTGCGATTAGTTGATCAGAATCAGATATGATCCTGTCACCTCTTGTGTCTGGTCAGTTTGAAATCTTGTAGCCATTGAAAATGAGGATGCAGGTCTCCTTCTCCAGGGTGTCTCAAAAAAGTGTTGCTCATTGGCCTTAAAATCCAACAGGGACAAGGTTTAAAAATTCAGTTGAACATATTATTCACAAACCTGGGTCTCAAGAGATCTGGAGGGACTCTTTTGGACACCCTGTAGGTATAGGACTGCATGCTTTTCAGTGTTTTAAAAGTACGCTAAAGTTATTGATGGAATTCCTCAGTCATGCTTGTCTGTCAATCAATTTGATGGTCACTGAAATATGTATGAGATGACTGCTTCTAGCGATCCGTGTCCATTGGAATTCAAAGTCTATGAAAGTGAAAGCATGGTCAACACAGAAAATGGTGGAAATTAAAAGCAATGAATGGTAATGTTATGATAAAAATTGGTAATATGACAAGATGGTTGTTATATGTTGGGTCCATTTGCATCTAGGTCTAGGTTTTGTCTCTATTATACTGTTTTTTATGCAAGGAGAACGATTCTCATAAATATTTTAATATCTCGAGGTACGAGGTGGCCAAGCATGAGTTATTACGGCCATCTGATAACATTGAGTAGAGGAAGATGGTGATGCAATCTTGAAAAGTTTTGACAGCCCAAACCAACTCCATTTCAGAAATAACTATGCTGTGAAGCTGGATTATCGTTTTGGCCACACCCTGTAGTGCATTTATACGATCCAGTGATTTACCATACATTCTCATAATCTGCTGATAGTATTTGTGGTTTCTGGGTGTTAGCTGAGCTTTTTACTGATCCAGTTACTCCACAGGTCGCCAAATGATAATTCCTGGCTTTACTACCATAAAAATAGGCTTTCATCCTAGCTTATTAGAATACAGTGTGTGATGAATATTAATGATAAGCTGTTGACAGAAGCATCATCATTATACTACTAGTACTATGGTGTCACTTGCCATGTGTCATTCAACAAAAATGGATCGTTCGTTGCAGTTGTTACTTTCATTTTGCCATTAGCAAGGAAGGAGTTCACACTTGTTCTAGTTCCTTGATATCAATACTGTGATTAACAGGAACCTTGCATTTCATTTCTTTCACTGGTAAGTGGTAATTTGATTGAACCATTCCAAAAATCCCATCCTCCCACAGCAGGGGTTTTACCTCTCGCTCCTCTTCATCGAAGTGTGCGAGTGTATGAAGAGGAGTGAGACCAAAGCCGTGCTGTGGGAGGATGAAAAATCCCAAAAATTATGTTGCATAGCTTGTGTTGCCAGACATGCCAGCCCATTTCATGATTGGCTGGTGGTACTCCCACGGCTTTCGTTATGAACATGTATCCACCAGTTGCCATAGAAACGGATAATTGTCGATGCGGGAGAAGAGCATGCAACCGTCTGGGCATGTTTTGGTCTGATGTAGAAGTAGACCAGGTTCAAGGTCATTTGCCTCCAGTTGATCTAAAACGGCCCCTCAAGTCAGTGACGTTTTCAGTCTAATTACTGACCATCATGGTTGCAAAGACTCAGTCAGTTGTCTTCAGTTTCCTTGTGGAATGCTCTGAGTCCAGGGCATTGTTTCCTTTCTATACACATGTATGGTGAACTGTCATGTCCTCGGAAGGTGAACCACTCATCTTCGCCATTCCAGGCAGTATCTCTCACCAGATCACATCTTATTGCCTGCGAACTGTGCTGAGGAATGGTCAGGTAACTCTATCTTTGGTTTTGTAGGACCTCAGTCCTCTTTGAATCATGATTCATGTTCATCATTTTCCGAAATTAGCAATTAATGTGATGAGGATTTCCATTTGGGGAATATCTTTGCTGAAATTGACAATATGACTCTCCAATGGGGATCCTGGCTCGACAGAGGGTAGCATACCGAAACCCAGTCCTCATACAATGGACGCCTTTTGTGTGGGAAATTGACAGGACCGGGATGTCAGTTTCATTTCAATAGGTTTAACCAGTGACACCTACAGTGAGCCAGGGTCCCCATTGAGTGAAGTATGCATGTCGGACAGTTTGTGGTAAAATGCCTTCTCCAACATGCACTTGGAGAAATAAATTGTCTCTAGCCAAGTGGAAGTGCAGTCTGAAATAAGAGAGTAATCGGGCATCAAGTCTCTTATTTCTCCTGACCTCTGCCTAGAAAAATACTAGTAAGTAATGTAACTTGCCGCATTGGTAATAGTATGGTCATGTAAAAACATCCTCATTACCACGGTAGGCCTACATGTCTTATTGGTGGTTCTTTGTTAGCAAAGCTTTGCTTCCCTGGTTGCCCACAATGAGATTTATATTTGTGGTGTAATAGTTGAGAATTTCATGCAACATAAATCACCTCGACTTGTATGTATGACATGATAATAGCTAAATCAATTCGTGACTTCCATATTTCTATGTTCTGTAACCTCTTTGAAATTATCAGCGCATTGGTTGTGTCTCTTGATTGGAAAAATGGTTAGCAGATTTGATTTTCTTGGGGCAGTTCCATGACATTCACAAAATCAAATGTTTTCAAATCTAAGGCTTGCACATGGCAGATATGTCATTGTTGAAGGAGAGCAATCAGTAGTGAACAGTCAACAGTCATTTGAAGAAGAACAACATTTGTGTTTGAATTTAGAGACGGGTAGGACAAATAAATTGGGATTACCCGGTAGGCCCAGGCAGGCAAACTTTGCCAGAACTTGGATTCAATGTCTTTCTTGTTTTTCTCTGGATTCTCAAAGTTCTTGGTCTCAGGAGAATTTTAAAAGTGCTCAGGGTGCAAGGTGCTTCGGGATTATTAAATGTTTTTTCAATATTTAGTGTTCCACTTAAATTTTTTTTAGAGAAACTCATTCTCATGTCATGGGGCCAGGACGAGATCAAGTAGATCAAGTGATAGCTTTTTATATTCTACAAATTCTATATTTGACTGGGATTGATAATATATGCTATTCATTGTATAGCTTGAACTTTTCTGTTAGAGGGGAACATGCTACTTGACATTTGCGTTTTTTCCTTTAGTAAGAAGGTCATGCAGAGTTGTCTTGTTGTGGAGTTAATTTCAAAAAGATATTTTCTTTTGAGTTGAATAAACGTACTGCTGATTTTGAGGGATCCCAGTGTGGAAGGGATGCAAATTAAGAGACATCTGCGTCATACGTACATGTATAGTCATACATATATCAGAATCATGATTGGTGTTTTTGCATTACATTAGTTAAAGGGGATATTTTTAGTCAAAAAACTCTTTCTGGTGTGGTTAGGAATTTTGAGATGGCCCCGTTGCCAATAATTGATCTGCGTGCTGTACTGTCTGCATGTTGATAGTCGCAGACATGTCCTTTGAGCTTGGTCTTTCACGAGATAATCTCATCTATAATCTCAAAATTCCTTTTTTTCACTGGGCTGTACAGTGTATGTTTTGGTGGTTTCTTCAGATTTCTTCATCTTTGTAACTGCAAAATATTTACTTTCTTATGTCTTTTGCAGGATTGTGAGGAATAGATGCAGTGATGTGAATTGACCATTTGGATTCTATGAAATTCCCAAAGAAAGGATTCTGTGATAGATTGATGTTTGAAGACAGTCAACTCGTGCCATGTCTGGACAAAGAGACCGTGATTTCCAAAGCGCGTTCCGTCCGGTTAGTCCAAGACCTTCAAGTCCAAGGGTTGCTAGCCCTCTGACTAGTCCTAGAGAAAAGCCGGCGAACCGGGAAAAGCTTAATCTTCAATTGCAGTCAGAACACGGTGCAGGGAACCAGACAGGGCAGACTAATACTGGTAGTGTTGGACAGCTTAGCCCAAGTCCAGCACCGTATCGTAATTCGGGATGGCTCAGCCCAGGCCCACAACGGAGTTCAGCAGCGACAGGTCGATTCAGTCCCAGTCCGTATCGGAACACCGGATTTCCCAGTCCTGGACCTTTACGTAATACAGGACATCTGAGCCCAGCGCCACACTATCGGTCACTGCTTAGTGACCAAGGTGATGCTGGGATTGGTTCTGGTTACAGTTCACCTCGATCAGGTCGCAGCAGTCCGGTAGTTTTTGAGGGATCTCGATCAGGGACTGGACATTTAAGTCCTTCACCAGCTTACTTATCGCTCAGAGGAAGTTTTGGAACGCTTAACAGTGGTACGAGCAGTCCAGTGTCTGTTGGAGACCCCCAGTTTCATTTTCCACCAGTACCAGGGTCACAAACAGGGGGCCCAGGGATCAATCTAACCATCAAGGAGTTACAACGTAAGTTATGGTTTTGTTTGCTGCATGCCTTCATCTTTTTTTCTTCTTTGGTCCATTCATGAAATATCCAAGAAGGACATTGCAAGAAGGACATTGGCATTAAATAATACAGTAAACTTCGCATATAACGGCCTTGCATATTGGACAATCGCCTATAGCGTACTGAAACTGGAAGTCCTAGTCCCGTTTTACAATGCATCGGCCATATGCATATGACTTTGCATATAACGGACAAAAATTGCTGGTCCCGATTAGTCATTGTTAGTACGTTATATGCGAAGTTTACTGTAGTTTGATGAGAAATGAACATGGCCATAGATATAGCATACTTACAGGGAAGGGGAGTATCCCCCCCCCCCTGGCCCCAGTATGTTTGTCATACAGATTTTGGCCGAAAAATGGCAAAAAGTGCCGTTTTGTCCGCTTCCATGGCTTCAAACCCACAGTTACTTGTCAGCAACTTGATTCTTGATAGCTCGTGGTCAATAAGCACCATGCTTTCAATATAGCTTGTCATAATAGCTGATATGTTACATTGGGAATACCAATAAACGCCAGTATGTTACAGTGTACATTAGAAGGTTTTACTGTTGGCAAAGGAAAGTACTTTCTCTTTAGGAATTCTGTACTATAGTTCTTTCTCTTCTTTGATTATGTATAATTTGCTCCAGTTTGTGTAATTGCTGTTAACCATCAACATTGTGGTGTGGTAATGGTTTCCCAATGTAGCACTGTAGTGTCTGATCTAGGTGTGTCAGGAAAAATGTGATATTTGTCTTTCTCATGCATAACACACATTATACATAGGAAATGAAAAGAACTGTTTGTTAGAAGATGTTGGTTGTTAGTCAGCAATGTTTGTGCCTACATGTAGCCCGGTGGTGTCAGTTTCAGATAGGTAACTTTCACTTTCACTTCAGCAAAATTTGTCCTATCTTTTGAATACCAGTACCTAATTATTGCTTCACTTCACTACTCAAGAAAAAGAAACTATTCCTTTTCAGACCCCAGTCACAGACAGAATAGAGTCTATCAGGCCCTACATGTGTAATATGTGGAGGATAAACATTTCATTTGTTCAATCAAATAATCATATTAATTAATACTTAGTGCAGTTAATATAATTTAATTGGAAGTTTTCTTTTACTTTTGGCCTCTCAGCAAGCACAACTTTACCTGCCACTGAATAAAGTTGTTGTTGAAAAACCTTTTCTGGAATTCTTGAATGTGGGAACAGAAGCCATACCAATGCAACTTTTCATGTCTGGTCGACAAAAAATATAACTTGGTCAAAAAAACTATTTGCCATTGCTTTTTATATTGACCGGATAAGCTGGTCCATTTATCATTTAGCGATCGATCACTGAACATGCAGTGTCTCGCAAAACATAAATTTATCATTGTGATTTTTGCATCCCAGGAGAACTAATGGTCTATTAATATATCCATTATTGATGCTTGCTGAAATAGGTGAACATTGTTGATTTGATATTGCTAAATTTCAGGAATCAATGTGGTCAGTTGTCATACTTTAAAACTAGTATGATATGCAGTGTTCACAGGATTTCCTAATGTAGGGTGGTACCCTTGAAATTCCAGGATTTTCCATTACTTGCAAATTAAGATTGGTGGTCACCAATTTTTAGGTAGGGGGTGTAATAGAAAACCATTATAAAATTGAGCTGTAAGGTAGGGTGGTAAAATGCCAAGGTAGGGTGGGCCACCTGAACAAAAAGCCATGCGGAGAACACTGATTATGTCACAGTGTGATCAGCAGGCAGTTCTGTTGGAATCTTAGTAGAAGACTTCTTTATTGATACTCATCATTCATAATGAGTTAGCCACCACAATTAAGTGATGAATTACATGTAGTGTTGATTTTTATCCAAGGTTAAGTGATTTGACACATTTTGATAACCCCATAGCCCATTGATAGTAGTAGATAAATTGTTTCTCTAATTGAGCTCTTATTTATGCCACTTGTCAATGAGTTTGTGGAATTTGTATTCAAGAAATGAGGAGAAGAGTTGATGGATGTTCACATTTAAAACTTGATTGAAGAAGTGTGGCATGATTTTCATCAATGGACGGAGGTATTGGGCATGATTGTCAACTGAATTTTATTAAAAAATACTAGCCCGGATGACGTAGAAGGTATTTTATTTGACAGTATATTGGGTGAATGTTTTATGTACAGCAACTTACATGGTTTGTAAGGGTGAGACTAAGGGGTATGACTCCAGCAGTTGCTATAGCATGACAACAAACTTGATGATCACATACTTGAAGTCTTAACTGTCTTGAAGAATGGAATTCCTGCGTGTATTCGGCGTGAACCAAACGAGGCTAGAGGGTAGTGGATTCTCACTGCTTATCCAGCACGTAACAGGTGGGTATGGTTCCTGTCGCCCTTCATCCTGAGGTAATAAGGGTTCTGAATGCTCGTTCCCTCCATCACCGCATACAAACACCACCATCGGTCACCACATGCAAACTGCATGGTGTTTATGTCATGGCCGCTCACTCTTTGGTTTGGGTTCAGTTGAACTGTTCAAGGATCCACCTTAATTGTCAAAGATACAGGCAATTAAATTTGACAACAGGTGTTTTTTTGCTTCTTATATGGCTTTCAAAACACTCTACCTCTTGAACATGATGACTTTCCCTTGGTGTTGCAATTGCATACTGTACTTTATTCATGATATTTTATATTCTGGTTTGATAGCATCTGAATTATTTGCCAGAAAGCCCTTCATTAAAATATACATGTAGCACACTGCAGTTTCAGTTCCCAAATCAATTCCTTGTGCCAAAACAATGGGAGGTATCGAGGGCAAAGTTGAACCTTTTCAATTTCTCACCAAAATTTTCATCACAATGTGCTGGATTTTCAGACAATCATTGCAGCTATTCAAAAAAAGAACAGGTGAATATTTTTCTAATTTCTGCTCTTTTCCATACAGCTAATGTAGCTTTATCGACATCTGCTGCTTTTCTCATTCCTCACTTTAGTTGTTGCATTGTGGAGTCAACTTTGTGTACTGTTCTACTCTACTTTAGTGGAGGAAAGTATTGGTAATGTTTATAAGGGCCATCCATTAAAATTAATGCAGTTAGGACGTAGAGCTCTATGGAACCAATGCAGTCTGTTCAGTATACTCTTAGTACCTCCATGATTGAAAAAAGCAACTCTTATAAAATATTATTGTCCCATCACATACTCACCGTACCTTTTGAAGAACCCTTGAAGCAGGAATCCATAAATTGCACTGACACTGTAACCTCCTTGTGTCCAACTAAGTATCCCATCTGATGCGATGTTTTAATGTCACTTTCGATTTCACTGTCTGTGGACTAAAACACTTGTTTCATGACATAGATTCACACTGTCAAACTTCTAATGAAATGAAATGAAATCTAAAGAATATGTCAATTCAGAGCCCACAGTTTTCATAAATCAATAGTGGAAGGATTATTTATGGATCCCACTAGTCAGAAGTGCATGCCATGTAGAACGGAGACTACTACAGGGATTATATTTTGAAACATGCACAAAAGCAAAAGAAAAAAGAGATGACCCGTTGGTGTTCTGATCCCCAACCTCTTCCATGATACATCATTTGATGGACATTAGTGACAAAAAGGATGGGGATCTGGATTTGTACTGATTGTCATCCTATCAGGTTGGTATACAAAAGAAATCCCACTTTTCTTCAAATTCGTACGTGTTCATTTGGATTGTAATGTATCAAAATATTCAATTCAAACAGCATGAAATGTCAGTAACCTTATACAGTTTGAGGTCACCAATTGACACATATTTGCAAATCTAGTATTAAATGATATTGTTTTCAAGTCGAATACTATTTCATTTCCTACATTGAAACTCAGAGACATTACAATTGCCTGTATCTGATTTTACGTGTAGAGTTGTACTTAGACTCATCTAGTCATTCCCTTTGAAACCATCAGTTTTTATGATTGCATCAAAATTGATTTTTCTTGCAGTCGTGTTGGTCTGTTTGTTGGTGGGTCTCCTTGTTGGAGTGAGAAATTGTTGCCAGTGCCCTGGGTTGTGAAAGTGTGTTCAGTAACTAAGAACAATTACATGTATAGTTGTGAATTTGTAAAAAAATCCACACACCTTTGGGAAAATTTGAGAATGATTGAACGGAATTGATATCACCATTACCTGTTGGAAATATCATTGTAATTGATGGAGTTCATCATTTATTCATCCACACCATTAGCCATCATCAAGCAGCATGTTAGGCAAGTTAATTGGCCTGACTAAATATGTGGGTGTACATTTTCATGATATAATGCCATTTATTTCACAACGATTATTGATGTGGGGTTCTAATCTTGATATAAATCTTCCACAAAAAGCTATTTAATGGATCAAACAAAGTGTTGACTTGTAAGTGTCCCTTCAACCTATGTATCAAAATACATAGACCGTTCTCAAATTGACGTAAACGACAAAGATCTGTGCGCACTTCCGCCAAAATCTCAACCACAACCTTGGTCTGAAACTGAATGACGTAACGCAGACAACCCCACGACAGTGACGTCAAAGACGTTGCGTCAGACTCGACCATTGCTGAATCATGGATGGCGTCATGTGTCAGCCGGTTTCAGATCAAGGTTCTGGTTGAGATTTTGGCGGAAGTGCGCAGATCTGCGAATTCGAGAATCGTCTATTGGGTTGAGAATTGTGAGCTCTAAACATGGCTCATAATTGGCTTTTTAGACAATAATGGGCAAATTGTATGTAATGTAGGAGGAAACCCACACTGTTGGAGTCGACCTCTCTATCACATGAGTACTGGGTTTGACAGGGAATCGAACACGGGACCTCAGAAGTCACAGCTACTAGAAGTTTTCTCTGCACCACATGCACTAGCCCATCTTATGATTGCAGGCTAACCAACTGTACCACGCTCTGCCTACATTTAATTCATATTGCATACATGTATAGCTCGGGATACATTATGTCGTGTATGACTGTAGGAATGCCGTACTTCATTTTCCCAACAGACAGTCTCAGTACTTAACGACAGATGTTGTGACTCCAATCTGTCTCATCTGAAAACATGAAAAAATATTATTGAATGCAATATTGCTGGCATAGCTGTATGAAGTGCATAATACAATAGATATTCTCTTTATTCATTAAAATGCTGTCATGCAACTCTCACTTCCATCCACTTCAAATTTGTTAATGGGCTGATCCTGTTCAATCCTTTTTCATGCAGTCGATCTGGTCGATTTTTGGCTAATATAGTATACTATATTTCCTCATCTAGAAGGTAGCTGAGCTATATTTCAACTTGGATGTAGATGCAGGGGAGCATTGGGCTAAAGTTGACCAATTAAATAAAGGATCTTACCAGGCCTTTATTGTCTGTTGGCCTGTAGTTTGTCAGTTTCACATTAATTTTACTGAACTCTCTACTATTGTGTCTTTCTATAATTATGAAAGTATGGCCAATTTCTGTTCCTTTATGCAATTATTTGGTATTGAATAACCTGTGTGATTAGATTAGTTCCACCTTAGTTTTCTCTTGGTGGTTGATTTTCATTAATTAAACACTGGTGGTAGGCCTATAGTACGGTACTCAATGATGATATGTCAGTTGCATGGTTCATTAATTATAAATTTCAAATGGATATAAGTTGAAAGTCATTTGTACGTATCAAAACTTGCCATATGTCAGCTGTTGCTGTACATTTAGTCTACTTTTATACTTGCATCATGCTGTTGAATTCATTAACTTACATTGAACCTTCTGTAGCCTTCATCATCGTGTCCGGACACCAAATCACCAAATTGAATGAGCTGTTAACTTTGAAATTCCTTGTGCTACTGGCTGCCAGGGCAGTCACGTTTTCATTATTCTTGCCCCTGCCCTGACCATAAACTACATCAGTGCTGCTGAAATTTTTATAGGTTTACACATAAAAAACAGTGAAAAAATGTATGCTGGACATGGTGCAGGCGTTTGATATGAAGCGATGATTTGCCTCAATCTGAGTGAGGACAAGGCCACCTGTCGGGTGGGTGGATGTGCTTGATAAACTCTTATAGGGACATGTGAAGGTCAATCAATATACGCGTGTGTAAATTACAAGTTAGTATCGTGTCAATATTTGCCTCTGATGCATAATGTAGATACCGGTACCATAACTGAGGAAACAAAATTGGCGGTAATGTGCAGAAATGCTCACTAGTGCATGAGCTAGCTACTGAAGAACAATGAATTGTGCATTTTCAGCACTGAACAGCAGTGACATGAACGGTGAAATTTCTTCATCAAAGTATGATTGACACAAGTTCTCATCTGTGTCTTGTACATTTCAACTGCAATGCCAACAGTATCACCAATCTACCATTGGATTTTAACGTGAACTAACACATCATTCTCCTGCTTCATTACTTGTTGACAGTAATGAATTGTTGCAGATTGCCATGGACAACGCTTAGGGTCATTTCTATGTCCATCACCGTGCACCTAACCATGCATTCGCTGATTTTATCATGAGAGTAATGAGCTATAACATTACCTTATTGCATGACTATGGCACTGCAACTTGAAATGGAGTCAGTATTGCAGCAATGTGATAAATTGAAAGACTGAAACTGATGCAATGCTCTGTGGGATGTTTTGTAAACATGGGCGAAAAAAAATGAGGCAAGGCAACAATATAACATCCATCTCGAGTTACAACCAAATCATGTTGCTCTCAGCAGTTGTATCCCTTTTCAGTTCCCTTCAAACCCGTCTCTATATGATTGTTTGAATGTCAACACCACTTACACTATCATGCAAAGTGGACATTGAAAGACTGGAATGGATTTTGCATGTAGCATGCCATGAGCCTCCGCATTAATGTGTTGACTCAAATTGTTCGACCTTTGCGTCCAGGATGTTACTGCTGTTACACACATGAAATAACTTCTATGAAAATATTTTTCTGTCAGGAATCTGTGGTAATTATACCAATTGAAGTCGATTTGTGGCGGGGTGACGTGGTTCAGGGATCTTTATTCTTGAATCTGGTGTCTGGATCATGCATGGACGAATCATTGG
>NMRB01000312.1:158946-171193 GCA_002633025.1 Notospermus geniculatus | reverse complement strand
GGGGGGGGGGGGGGGGGGGGGGTAAGGTAGCAGTAGCCACTCCACCCTGAAACGTATCACGTCCTTATCTATTTTTCCGATCGAACAATTTCATCGATTTTGCCCAGCTGATTTGACGCAGGAAACAAGGAATAAAGTAGAATCTGCATAAGTCGTCACCGTCTATGTCGGATTTTTTGCAACTCGTCGACAAAAAGAAAGTCTAGATTTTCTGTAACGTTATTTTCATTAAAAAAAGAATCCCAAGTCTTGAAATACAAGTTGCCAAAACGCCTAAGTCATCGCACAATGACGGGTCCCATGTACGCGATAGTCGATAGTCGTCATAACTCTAAGTCGTCACAAAAAGCTTGGTATTCAAAAGTGGTTATGTACCCGGTACATTGGACACAGGCAATCAGTTGCATTGACAAGCTCTATAATACACGAACTTTTTAGTGAACCCAGATTAGGTGACTGAAATTTCAGTCGTACAAATTCAAATTGTAGGTCAGAAGATTATAGGGTTTACTGTATTTCCTCATTGTTCCTGCTTTTTATCATCGATGTGCTGGTGATTTTTGATATCTCCATGGAATGTTCCCCTAGCTACTTCCACCCAATGTGAGGTGTATTTTACAAATATGTGTCAATGAAAACATCAAATTGTCGTATTGTGTGCCCTAAGGCCGGAGGTTCAAACGTAAATCCACTCGGAGGAAATGGCTAAGTAAATTTGTGTTGGGTTCCGAAAAGAATTTCGAACAATGGATACGAAATGATACCCGGTTTTAATCTCATGGATCGAGTTTCTTGAAGGCCTGATGAAATATGCATTATGAGGATAAGAAATGATCGTGTTAGAACCCGTAGAAATGCAGATCCATTTCGACTTGATAATATCTGTCCATTTACATGTGCATGCGAGGTTGTTTTGCGTTCTTTTGCCAGTGATGAATGGAAATCTGTGTACAATTGCTGATTATGTCTTTGTTTTGTCATTTTAACACCAGGTTTCAGCACCGAACAGTGGGTATCGTACTCAATAGATTTCTGGAGCTGAGGAGGAAAGGAGACATCAAAGTGTCTCTTGTCTTGGAGTTGGCAAAGAGTTGCTGATGGTCCCATAAATTCTTTATTTTTAATTCCCAATGTTGCCAATGGCCCATATCCATCTAATTCTGCTTTTCAAATAGAGAACAGGTTTTGATGATATGACTTATCAACAGATGGCAGCACTGCACTATTGGTCCTGACAGTGCTGTTTCTTTCAATAAGAAATTGACATGGAACCAAACTTTTAGATCTATACAGCAGCAACAACTAATCCATGGTTGCCAAAAGTTCCCCATTGCCAGTCGGCAAGTGCCATTAGAAATATGTAGCCATACAATATGTCAGTCAGTAAGGATCAATCAACGTGCCCTGCAGCACCATACCATTTCTAGGACGTGCTGCCATCTGCTGTATGAATTTGAACCAAAAGCCATGACAGTGTGTCTCTGTCATCGTACATTAGATCATCACCATGAATGGTTTGATGTCAGGACATTGCTGCTACAAGGGGGTGTCAGGTACCCTGAAATGGCCTCTGAGTTCCTGTTTTCAGGTTCCTCTCTGTCTTCATGGAAGATGTCATTCTGCGTCAGAACTTCAGAGACGCATGTGACTGTCCTGCCCTCTATAAAACATTATTGAATGCATGGCTTCAATACCAGCATACTGGAGCCTCGCAATTAAGGACACCTATTGGGACTGGCATTTACTGTCCTTAATTGAAGGGTGTCCTGACACAGAGATCAAAATGAATAAATATGATTATTCTGGGACTAAACTTTGCTGTCCTTAACCCCTTAACTGTAATTTCTTTTAGTTAAAATTTTTCTTTCTTAAAAAAATTTGAAAAAAAGAGTATTTGACACATAAGGTTCCAGACTTGATATAACGTCCTACGCACTGCGAAGTGCATTTCATTGCAGGGCATACTATTACGCCTTACGCAAGCTGGAGATTCTCGGGTGTTTCCGGGGGTTCCCCGGATTTCGTAATGACGTAATAGTACGCCGTACCCAGTTAAGGGGTTAATCTTCTGGCAGAGGTGTCCGTTAACAGTGCCAAAGCAAAACAGTCCTGGGGCTTGAGTTCTGTTCAGTGAGCTCTACCAGGAGAAAACTCATCAATCATATTCAAGCCATTGCTGATGACTGTAGATCTGGCCCAAGACTTCTTTCTTTCTCTTGAATGATGGCCAGTTTTCTGCTCTCCCCTTCATTGCTTGATGACTATTTTTGTCTGTTGTTGACCTTGGCTTTCATTGCCAAAAACATTATGTTGTCCATGTTGAATTATGCAGTACTTGCTTTGGGATCAAACTTGAAATAACATTCACATGGATTGATAATCCAGTGCTCTGCGCATCACAAATTAGCCAACACTGATTTAGTATAGAAAAATATTGTGGAACTTCTTGGCACAGTGGAAACATCAATGCCTTTCACCGCTGAAGTTCCGGGTCAGTCCTCAGTTGGACCTGCATGCTCTTCATCTGACTCGGGCATCTTCGATGATCGAAGGCCGATCTGCTCACCACTACGTTACACTGCGCATCACCCTTTGAGAAAGTGACCGGTCCACGGCGTATCTGCCGCCTCGAGAAGAAGAGGCCAATCAGAATCGGTGTTGTAAAATTTGAATCGTGGTACAAAGAGTTGTAGCCGAAGACCGGATATAAAGTGTCATATGATTGGTCGACCGGTAAAGTTGGCATGGTGCCAAGATACGCCGCCGACTGGTGTATTTCTCGAAGGGTGATGTGCGATGTAACGCAGTGGAGAGCAGATCGGCCTTCGATTATCGAAGATGGACTCGGGCGACTCGGTCGCTCACTTCGGCCAGGCTCGAGGAAGCCTTGGCTACTTGCCAAATACCTTTCAAAACGCTCTCGCGCCTCCCTGAGCTTCCTCGGGGAAGCTTTCCGAATGCAACCTTTGACAGCACAGGTTTTCTCCGGGCATTCTGGTTTCCTCCTGCTGTATTAAATTCACCCAGTGTTGTTTATGGAACGAAATGACGTATTTGGCTCTTGGTTCAATATTAGAAATGTCCCTGATGGAGAGGTGTCCCAATTACAGATATCAAAATGAAGAGCAATGATCAGCTGAAGTCTCGAGTCCGGCTTAGAGTAGAGGTCTCCTCGTGGAGGAAAGTTCTTTGCATCCTGAGAACATCAGGGGTTCTCAGCGCTCACTCCTACGTCACCTTCGTGTGCGGTGATGAAGGAGCGAGCACTAAGAACCCCTGATTTTCTCAGGATGGTTCTTTGGGAAGTTCCACTGTACTGTGTTGGTGAACTGGGGCTGTTGATTATGATCTTCGTCATTCAGGTGCCTTAGCGGTTGATTTACATTCTGGTCGTTTGATATTATCAGTGACAATCATGGCCAATAAAATACTTGGTCAGTGAGAAGAAGCAAAGGTATGACATTTGCGTTTAGCAATAAATATAGCCTTGCTATTGAATATGTCCAGGAATTAGCTTCTGTTTGGGGTATTTTATTGCCTATCATAACAAGTCTGACCCAGGTAGTCCTTGGTTCATGGCACATATTTCAGGCCAGGAACCCCTGATTGGTGTGTCTAATGAATACAAAAACAGACTTGGAATCCTGCCACTTCTATTGCTCGTGAGCTGAACACGAGCACCGAGAAAGTCAGCATCTCATGAAATGACTACAGTCTGATATTGAAGAGAGATATTGAATTAGTGAGCAAGTCATGAAGTTGTATATGATATTCTATCTGCGTGATACTATGCCTGTTAGACCTGTTTCTCATTCCTTGTCATGCTGACCCTCGTGGGTCTCAATAGATTTTAGGCATACCACTGTACATGCTTTACGTGATGGTTTAAAATATCATGCCAACTTCATGTGCGATATACCTTATCAAATCGTGAAAATTCGTTGGCACACTCATGTCTGTCTTGTGAAAATATTCCAGTGCGGCTTCTTTATTTCGATGAATAAAAGGCATTGTGGGTGTAAACATTATTTCTGGTGAAATATATCTGTGGTTATAAGCCGTGTTTTGTTGGTTGAAGTGAAAGGAAAGAATATGTTGACCTCAATTAGGTGTCTAAAATCATGATTGCACATGAAGGAGACTTAAAAAAAGGCATGTTCCTGTTCTGGCTGTTTTCCATATCTCCGTACATCTTCTTCAGATCTCTCTGGAGTGTCCTGATGCATATTTAATTAGGAGGTATTTTACAGTTGTTCTTCTTTTAGTGCCCTGGGGTCACATCAGCTGCTAAACTGCTATCTTTGGCTAAGTGACACCGGCTGATCAGCTTCTCAGCAAAGAAACCAGACAGATAAGACCTCAATCTCTGAGTGAAATCTGTGAGGAAGGGATTCAGAACAACACGATGTTTAGGGTGAACGCTATTAAAAGACTAACTGAGTGTATCTGAAGAAAATGGTACAATATGAGGGACATGCAAATGGGTCTATGACTGACAGGTTAATCTACCAAATATGGAATATTGACAGATGGTGAGAATCTGTGACAAAATCATCAAAATCTGCATACAAAATCAATATTTTGCAAAATAGAGGGGGGGGGGGCCCTGGTGCGCCACCCCCTGGATCCACCAGTGAGCAGTTTGTGGCAGTTGCTGCTGCAGGAAGATGGGATGACAGTTCTGCCGGGAAGCTATATTTCTGGTTGCTAACTCACTGTTGCTGCATCAAAAGGTTACAGAGTTGTCATCATCATAGTTGTCATCAATGTCATAGCCATAGGTATTTCCTGTTGTCATGGAGCAAGTCCTCCACTTACCAAGAAATGTCTCTCAGTATTTCTGGCATTCATTAATCAATCTGGCCCTGTCATGGACTTTTCTAAAGGAATTGATCATGATTTCAAATATCTGTATTAAAAGCCAACAAACAGTTTGACCTATATGCCTGCCCAGACCGTTTTGAAATGCTAAGACCTGATTCAAAAGATCCCTATGAAAATCTGGCCTATTTGAAGACTGAAGAAAAGTTCTCAAAATATAGGAACATGGCAGAGATTGGTTTGCATCTAATTTCTGACACTAAATGTTACAAAAGATGATTTATTTGCAAATCTTCCTCTGTAGTTTGATCTCATAGGGAAATACATTGTATGTTTTGGTTCTGAGGCAATTGTCATCCCAGGACAGGTCCTTGGGGACGAAATCTCCAGGGGCAGCAAGCATAAAGGGGGCGTAACCCTACGTCAGGCCTAAGCCAGGCGTAGTGCTGGTCGATGCCCTATCTTTGACCAGCACTACGCCTGGCTTAGGCCTGACGTAGGGTTACAACTCCTTTATGCTCGCTACCCCTGGGACATAATGTCCTTTGGTACAAAAGTCCTTGTGGATGAAATCTCCTTGGAGACGACATGGATGAAAAGTCCTCCCGCCAAAAGATTTTGGGATGAAATGACATTCGTCTCAATAAATGTTTCAACACATGCTGTATGAAAATGTTGTGCCAGAAAAGGGTGACAATTCGAAAGGTATACCCTCATTTGTTAGGCGTAGCCTACATACAAGCGAGTCAGTCGTGGAGATGGCTTCACCAGCTTGTTTGAAAAATCACCAAAATGTTTGTGCTCGTGATACGTTGACTCTCAGCCATCGCCAATTTAACCTGAACAGGATAGGTCACAATTGTTGATTTTCTGTAGAAATGAAAGGCTCTTGAGATTGAAAGTGCTTGTAAAGTGAAAAGCAACTGTCCTTATACCTCACAAACTAGTTTGTCTAGGTTATGCACCACTGATTTTGGACATATCCATCTAGGGCCATTGGACATCATTGTAAATGTTTAGAAATGATGATCTCTGTTTGCGTGGTTTCTCCTTGAACTTGGCGACTTTCTGACCCATACTCTACAGGTGGGACCACAGAAAGAAATTTTGGGAATTATAAAGCTTGGAATTCTCTGCTGATTTTCTGCATTGCGACTTGCTTTGAAACCTGCTACCTGCGGTTGAATATGATCTCGCAAAGAACTGATACCGATCGCTGACCCATTGCCAACTGAAATTGACCACATCTTCGCCATTGGTAGGAATCACGGAGCGAGTCCACTATGGCGATCGAGGGCCCATTGCAATGCAACCCAGTTGCAAAGCATGTCGCAATGCAAAATCAGCTTGAAAAAAAGGTGACTGCATGCCTTCATTGCCGTTCACTGTGGTGATGCCAGCCTTTAAGCGGGTGATCCACTGTTGCGATTTTGGCTTGAGACAGGGTTGCGCTCCCTTGCGGTTACCTTATATGGCAATTGGAAGTCCTTATAAGGTAATCACAAGGGAACGCAACCCCGTCTCAAGCCAAAATTGCAACAGTGGTGGACCCAATTTAGTGCTCAAGGGTTAAAGCTGTGTTTACCTGACCTCCGTTATCGGACATGCACATTTTCCAATACACTGCACTCTTTTGTGTGCACCATAGCAGCTCTTATCCGTTATTCAATATGCCACAGCGATATGCGATAAAGCATTCGCTCCATGTAGTGAATAGAAGCAGGCGAGATAAATAGCGGATGCGATGTAGAGTTCACGTTGTACAGCAGCCAGGGCTTTCTGTGGAACTGCTGCCTTGGTTTTTCTCCACAGTGTGCCATTTCTCTGCTCTCATTGTTTTCTTTCGCCAAGATGCCGAAAGGAAAGTCTCTAAGCGACGATATCATAGAAATATTTGTCGGGCTAATCAGGGACCACCCATTTGTATATGATGCAAAAGATGAAGATCACGGGGATGCGCAGAAGGTCAACAATGTGTGGGACAGCATTGCAGTAGCAATGAACATTGAAGGACTTGATGGTAAGTTCAAATTTTGTGAACAATTTTCTGTCACAGTTTGCTTCTTTAAAAATGTCTTGGCAAGAAATCAGGCATTGGCTCGTTTAATAATAGGATTATCCACAGTGAAGCAGACCACACGAGAATATGTGTGGGCTTGAACTTATAGTACAGAGATGCCACCTATTATTCATGACGATTCAAGGAGGATTGGCCATGCTTGGTGAACCGCATCTTTCAAACAATGAGCCTCAATAGGTGTCACCTCTGCTCTATAAGTCATCATGTGACCTAATGGGGAACCCCATTGTGCAGCATATGGCTGTCAAGGACGTCGATCAAAATTCAGGCTGTTTTCCTGGTAAATGCTTGAAAAAGGGAGTATTTAATATGAAATAAATGCACCTGTTCTTCGTTTTGTCATTAGGTTATTATTTCCTCCGACTATATAAAATAACAGTGATTTGCCACTTCCAAATTGTTGCAGGTAAAGGATGGCGACTGAAGTGGAGAAGTCTGCGCGATTCATATGTGAGATACAGAAGACTCGAGAGAAAAAGCGGGACTGAAGTGCCGATGAAAAAAACCAAGTGGAAATTCTATGATATGCTCTCGTTTCTCGAACCATACGTAGCTGAGAATGAGTGAGTTGGTACTGTAATAATCTTCCTTTTGTCTTAAGTTTTTGGTATGAGTCTTCTCTGTGTTTCCATACAGGCCGTTTTCAAACTGACGTCAACGACAAAGATCAGCACACGTCCGCCGAAATCTCAACCACAGCCTCAAATCTGAAGATGAATGATGTGAAGCAAACAACCCCACAATAGTGACGTTGAATACGTTGCGTCAGACTTGACCATTTCTGAATCATGGATTACGTCACGTCACCTGGTTTCAGATTGAGGTTCTGGTTGAGATTTTAGCGGATGTGCGCAGATCTGCAAATTTGAGAATGGTCTATAGCTTCACATACTTCTGGTACCAGTTTGTTGTCATGCCGACGTGATAACTGAAGGAAAGCATTTTGTACGATTTCCCAGTTCCAAATATCTGCAAAGTAGGCAGTGATGTAAGTGGTTACAAATTAATGTTTTCTTATTTTAGGACTGTTGTAAGTTCGATGAGTGACTGTCTGTATCTGCAACCTGAAAGCCCATCTGTTTCCTCAGTTCCAAGCACAAGCAAACCATGTAATGGTAAACAGCAAAGGAAGAGGAGCAAACGAACGGCAGTCGGAGAAAGTTCATCACTTGAAACCGCTCTGACAGGTTTAATTCATGACAGCCAGAGGAGACATGACCATCAGCATCAAGTGCTAATGAACACAGAACAGGATGCTGAGGAACTGCTCTTTCAGAACTATGCGTTGCGCATGAAGAAGCTACCAAAGGAAACGCAAGGATTCGTTCAGTTGCAAATGTCTCAGATATTTTTCAATGCCGAAAATCCGAATGTGCCACAGATTCCAATCACACCTCTTCCAGAGAATTCCTCTTCCTCCACGTTCGACTCAAAGACTTCATAGCATGTTTAAGGCTCAGCAGCATCGACATCACCAAGCTGGAGCTCAGGAATACTAAATGCAACTGACACTGCTCCAGCAACGTCAGACTTGTTAGTCATGGTAATGAACATGGCATTTTAGGGACTGTGTCTGCCCCACCCCAAGCATTCAGTATCACACAGACTTCAGTTAAAGCATGGTACACACCTGCGATTTTTCGAGCAACTTTCCAGGCGACCGGCCTCGCGACCACAGCAGCGACTGAACATATTTTTAGTCTTTTTAGTTTTTGTTGACTCGTTTGCGACAAATGCTTCATTGCAAGATCAGTGATGTCGTGGATGACATCACTGATCGACCTCAAAGGTAATTATCGCATGCGACGTAGTAGTCGCACCCATTTTAGTCACTCGTGTGCACCATGCTTTAGTCCACAGTCTGTCCGTGTCTTTCCTTAACTGCAATAAAGTAGATTTTTGGTGAAGAAAACCAGAATCTTGAGTTCTTACCTCAAGCAGATTGCCAAGCGTTGTCTTGGGCAAATGACCTCTTGCGACACGTGGAACTATGGTCAGATCCTCTTGTAGAATGAACAAAAGCTGGGCAAATTGCTCACGTGTGGATCAAAAGTAGCGATGAAACATCTCATCGTCTGCACCAAGCTCCTCGACAAGTTTGTAATATTATGCTCCTCTCTTTTCGTCTCTGGTGGAGAGGATGCACTCCCCCATCGCATGCATATCCCTGTCGCGTATCGGAGTTTCACATATCGGATGTCAGGTACTGGTATTCAGGTACCGGTATTAGCTTCTGTCCAAAGATAACGCGTCCTTGGGTCCAAGTGTCCCTGAGGATGAAATGTGGCGATGGAAAGTCTGGGGATGTATTGTCCT
Organism: Notospermus geniculatus; assembly: GCA_002633025.1. Lineage (NCBI taxonomy): Eukaryota > Metazoa > Nemertea > Pilidiophora > Heteronemertea > Lineidae > Notospermus > Notospermus geniculatus. The sequence goes on along the minus strand of NMRB01000312.1, from coordinate 161,976 downwards.
TGAAACACATTGTTGTACTCTAAAACAAAGCATTAAATGCAGTATCTTATTGTAGCCTCTAGTACCACATTTTATGGGCCAGTTGGTTGATGAAGGGTTGAGCATCGATTTGTCTGGAGTTGTGCGAGTGATAAATTAATTGCCAGCAGGGCGGCACCTAGGCCCGTATTCTAGAAGCCTCTTTAACTCTAAGGGCCACTTTTATCTTTTGTATTCTACCCTGCAAACAATAGCTAAAGGTAGACCTTAGATTTAAGGAAGCTTCTAGAATACGGCCCCTAGTCTATTTGATCTCTATGTAATTGTGGAGTTCAAGCAGGCCGAAGATGGCCCAAGCTATCTTTTGTAAGAAAAGTGTTAAATTGTATTGATTCGAAATAATAATTGAAATTTAGTTGTGTGTGCCTTCTTACTAGAAATCTTTGCCCACCCGTGGCTTTTCACTCTTTACTAGCACATTCTCTGGCCTGACTTCAAATTGCAGTATTTCTAAACACTCATTCAATGTTTAAAAGCAACGGTCTATTATTGTTCTCCCTTTATTATCACAACATAATGCATAATTTTATTTATATGTTTGATTCAGCCATAGGGACGTTCCAATACAGGGGAAATAATTTACACCGTCAATTGAATTGCTTCGATCGGATTCGATATGGTGGGTGATTAAGATCAGTGCATGGGGTGATATATGCTGTGTGATATTCTCTGGTTCAGTTGATACCGTCTGATTATCACTGATTCAGAACTCGAAAGGAAAGTGCCGTGCTGGGCTATACTTTACCTGAAATGAGCCATACTTTTGTCATATTTGATTTACCGTTTGAACCAATATCGTAGAATGAGGACACCTGTCACCCCTATGGATTAATGCATGACGACCAGAGACAAGCCTTCAGTGGTTCTAAAGGCCTATCTGGATTATTGTAACCCGGCCAGGACTGTATGGCGTGGCAGGTCTCTTTCATCCCGGGGAATCTACCCTGTGAATATCTGTGATAACTCTCCGTGGAGAAAAAATGGTGCAAATTTAATTTAATCACGTCACCTCTCGCCTGGTTTGTGTCAAGAATATCACATTGAGTCTTTGATTAAATTTCACTGGATAATTAAATGGTACATGTAGAATAGCTCTCAAAATGTGGCGGTCGACATCTGACGAGGGTGGACTGTCACAGTCGAGTATCGCCCAAAAGATCCTCGGAAAAAGAGGTAAGATTTTCGCCATGTTCAAATATTTTACAGGTCATGGTTCTCGATGTACCGGTATGTTGGTTGCTCTGACTTTTTATGAGCTCCGTTGCTGTATCTTTCCATCCCGAGGTAATCAGTGGTTCTGTAACGCTTGCTCCTTACGTCACCTCTCTGATCCGTGCGGTGACCATAGGGAGCGATCCCTTAATAAAAGAAGAACCATTGATTATCTCAGGATGATAACTTTGTATTTCCAACAGACTGCTGTCGACCCTTTGACATGTCACCTTTGTTGGCTAAGTGTCATCTGATAGTTTACTTTGGTGCTTTCAAAATGTTAGTATAGATATGAATATCATGAAGTGGTGTTTGACTGTCCATGTTGGGGCAGGTTAGTAGGCTGTTGACGATGCTCTTCATGACGAGCAAATCGTCGTTTTGTTTTGCTGTGGCTAGAAACGGAAAGAACACAGAAATTGATTGTGGGTGTCAGTACTGTCACTTCTGAAGGATTGCTGTAGGTGCTGAAATTGACAATTCTGTGGGGGGGGGGGGGGGTTGTCATAACCTTCTCTGATTCCTGCCCTGCTATCAATGCCACTGGATGAAGGATTACCTTCTGGTGGTATGTTTATAGGACAGGGCCTTCAAATCATGATTTTCTGCTAAATCTGGAATGAAAACTGAAAATTACTGCCTACTCGATACCAATTATACAGAATGCAATTGCATTACAGCTCCTTGGTATGCCACTGACACTTTCTCATTGCAGAATGAATTACGTCTCATTCAGAATTTTCTCTTGGTTTGTTTGAGGAGCACACAAATCTCGTTCGTTCATTATTGACAACACCTGGTGGTCTAATTGAAAATAATCATTCGGGGAAATTACTTGGTGTTGTTCCATGAATTCCAAGTTGATAGACTATCATCGTCCAGATAATATCAAAATGAGAAATGGAAAAGATGTCTGGAACAATAAGATTGCATGTTCCACTAGAGTTAGCTTGGGAAACGTATGTTGAGAACAGTCACAGATTGTTTACTGTCTGAGACACTCAGATATATTTTCCATTTGTACCGTGATATGATGTTGTAAGTCTTTTCACTAGAGTGGGTTTATCAAGCCATGGTTTTATTGTGTTTTCCAATGGTGTGGCTGATAGCAGTTATGAGTGTGTGAAAACGGTTTGGAGAATTCCGGGGACCCTGCTATCCTCACACTTCTTGCATCCATCACCTACATGTACCTTGTCTCTGTACGTTGCAATTTGGCAAGAGGGCTTCAAGATCATAAGTTCATATTAAGAAGGTCAAAGAACGAGAAAGCACAAAAATTGACACACAAAATGATAAGTTGACTTCTTGATATTTACCATATTTTAAAAGAAGGTGTTGCAAAATTTATTGAATCAAATAACGCTAAACTGTCTGCAAAATATTTCTGGGTTATCATTGAATAAACCCAAAATTTGGTGATCTGAATTGCAGAGATATTTCTCAAGTACATTGATTAACTGATAATCTAATTAAAATTACTCATAAATAGAGTGCGACTGTTGTACATCTATGTAGTGATGTAGTTGCTGCACAATGGACAGTAGACAAAGACCGTTAATATTCTAGTAATCATCTTCAATCTGGATTTACCAAAATGTCACGATATGGACCTCGTACAAGGAAACTGTCAAGCCAGATCAGTGTAGTCAGTTTAAATATCAAACGTAAGTACATGAGATCACTTTGACTACTTAAAAGAAACCACTTTGACTGTGCTGGAAATCTGCGGCAGGATGAGGTAATGTGTCGGACAATCCCCCCCCCCCCCCCCCCCCC
>NMRB01000312.1:142329-154762 GCA_002633025.1 Notospermus geniculatus | reverse complement strand
CCCCCCCCCCCAGCCAGACAGCTAGCCTCCTTTTTGCCGGTATGCTAATGTGACGATCAGCAACTGTGTCAAAGTTCCCTGTGGTAATATAGGAAAATTGTGATACAATATTCCCTGTCTCGATCCTTTACATATGGAATGGATTGGATGGGTCCATTGGCGTGTTTGACAACCCTTTCTAGAGCATGTGGTTCAAAGCCAAGAGGTCTTCAATTATCCTTTGATCTGATCATGTCCCCCATTTGAGACATGTCTGTTTTCAGTATTTTTCTTCAATTAGGGGACATCGGCCTAGGAATCCTCAATTCCCTTTCAAAGTGTAATTTGTACAAAAACTTCATGGCTAGTGGAACAAATTAGCCACATGGAAAAAAAGGCCAATTTTCTCCTCTAACGGCGTAAAATTGTCTTCTTTTATTCATTTTCATGTAAGGCCTTTATTGTTTTACAATGACTTCTTCATGGTTCATGACATCATTCCACATATTCCTTAGGTTTGTCTTTGTTTTGGAATGAAGTAACTAGTGATTTTAAAATGACAAAAGATTGAATTGGATTGTGACTGTGGCGGGACTTTTAACCTTGCTGTCACCTGACATGCCTGAAGGTTACATGTAATTCATTTACCATACCAGTGATTTGCTTCTTCTTTCCCACTTCTGTTGGGACTTCAAGTTTTCGGTAGAAAAGTGAAGGTGGATTTCTGCTTCTGCACACAGGGCTGTACTGACTTTTCAATCTGTAAAAGAACTATTACAATACTTTTGAGAACTGTGGGATAGAAGATCTTTTGACTGACTGACCGTAGATCAGATGGGTTCCTTCATGTTGCAAGTTTAAGATCAAGACAGCATCACTACTGGACCGTGGATACTGTTGTGGCTTGCACAAGTTCCCTCACTGACTTATTAACTTAGCCATGCATGTTATTTCAAAACAAAATTTTTTGAAATATTTATTACCTTAGAGCCAACTATTGATTATCTGATGGTATAGTATATACCATGAGTGGGAAACTTCATGATTAACAACAGTGATCAGGTCAGCAACGTGATAGCTAGCTTTTCTACTGTGCAGTCTGTTCATGGTCCAATGCAGTTTCGCCATTTAGAGACATACTGTGATTAAAATGGATGACCTTCCACAGGAACCACCCCATCAAAAAGAAGGACAAAGTCGAGCTGACTTTTTGGAATCCCAACGAGCGTATTACAGAGGTAGGTAGGAAAAATTGTAACGTACTGGTGGTCTACCTTTCATTCTTTTGCCCTCCTGGGCCCGTAGTTTAGAATGCTCCTCAACGTAAAGGAGTTCCTCAAGCTAAGGCTGTTGTTCTCCTGAGAACGTAAAGGAGTTCCTCAAGGTAAAGGCTATTGTTCTCCTGAGAACGTAAAGGAGTTCCTCAAGGTGAAGGAGTTCCTCAAGGTAAAGGAGTTCCTCAAGGCTATTGTTCTCCTGAGAACGTAAAGGAGTTCCTCAAGGTGAAGGCTATTGTTCTCCTGAGAATGTAAAGGAGTTCCTCAAGGTAAAGGAGTTCCTCAACGTAAAGGAGTTCCTCAAGGCTATTGTTATCCTGAGAACAATAGCCTTGAGGAACTCCTTTACGTTGAGGAGCATTCTAAAATACGGGCCCTGAAATGGGTAGGTGTTGGTCTCTATAATCATGGCACCTGGCATCTCCACCCGGAGTTGGAAATGATTGAATATTTTATATGCCTGTCTTGACGGGTTGTATCATGGAATGATCTTGTCATCCATTGCGCACCATTTCTAGGTCCACAAAATTTGGAACAGAGGATGAATCTCCTAGGCTTACCACTACAGCCTTATCTGAATAGGAACGGGAACTGGTCAGCAGGTGTCAGGAATGTGTCGGCTAATTTCAAAATCGATCAATAGGAAATTGGAACTACTTGAAATCCTTGCTGAGATACTTGTGTTGTAGGTCATAACTCTTTCACACCCCTGCTTGTTGGCGGCAAATAATAAAGTTGCACCCCTGTCGTGTAGCGAAAATCGATGATGTCCCAGTGCCTAGCCAATCAAAAGTACAATACAAATCAGTTATTCCCCATTCCTCATCAAGTGCTTGTAAAAGAGACAGCACTACCAGAATTGAATATCGATGAAAAAGAAATCAGCAGCGCCCTGATGAGTGTCCTAATTGGGCACGTTTTCAAATCAGAAAATCCCTCATGGACTAGTAATTCTTGTCTTAGCTATTTCTTTTCATATTAAAAATACTATATGGTGTACTTCAGCTATTGTTGCTGTTGTTTGCTGGGTGAAGTCCTTTCCTTCCTGTTGTTGGGACATCATTTCTGAAATCGGCTCCTCCCAGGATTTTGGACTTTTCAGCATTTTCTTTGACTTTATCGGGCTGTTTTGATACTTAAATCAGTTTTATGACATTTTATGGCTTTCTCTTCATTATGTGATATTTTGATGGTCGTGTTGGTTGTTTGTCGGGTAGTTCTCACTTGACGTCAAGATATTTTGCAAGATGGCTGCTGAAAAGCGTAGGACAGGAGCATTTCTCGAGTCACCAAAAACTCAGGTTGACACTGTTGGCGAACTCGGCGGCCACAGGAAATCTCATAGGGAAGGTGTGTTAGAGATACCATCCATCCGGATTGATACAGTGAGGAAACTAAGTGCCAGAGAGTCACCTAGAATTACTCAAATAGATCCTGGCCGAAAATTCAGTGCAAATTTGGAACAGCGATGCAAGATCGATGGTGGGAATGGTGACGAATTGGAAGGACGGCGCATGGTGGAACAGTCAATCTTGCGTGTTAGAGGTAGGATCATGCTGTACCGGTACACCTAATAGAATGTTTCTGAAGGCACCTCTTCTGCTGAGAGTTTTCTTCCACAAGTTGGCTTCTTAGGGCGGCTTTCCATTGGAGTGTTTCCGTGCGCGGAAATGCTCGAAAGCATTGTTTTTTTCCGCGGTGTTGGTCACGGCACAGAAAAAAGAATGCTCGCTTTCGAACGTTTCCGTGCATGGAAACGCTCCAATGGAAAGCCGCCCTTATGGGTAACTGGGCTGAAGAAAATTTTTGGGAGTTGTTTGTGTCATTGGTCTTAGCCCAAGTCGTAAAGGAAATCAACAGTGGTGGATTGTCCATTAAAAGCCAACTTGCTTCTGTGGAGGAGCACCTTTAGGGTTTGTTATACTGCTTCTAGAGTTGCAATATCAAGGCTTTTCTATCAGAGCTACATGATTTCTCCTGCAATAGCAATGGCAAATTTGAAGGGTTGAGATATCCAACCATTGCATGCATAAAGTTGGTGCATAAATTTCCCTGCATGAGGACCAATCAAATTCATTTTGAGATCTTCTAGACTCGAGACCATGAAACATCCTCCCACAGCAGGGGTTTTTACCTCGCTCCTCTTCATCCGCTCACATGTATGAAGAGGAACGAGACCAAAGCCCTGCTGTGGGAGGATGTAATGAAAAGAAACTCGTTTGTCAATATTCACTTCATTCAATCAGTTGTGAAAAGCAACTTTTTAGCAGTCAGGTGTGTACTGCTCAGTAGTAAATGATCATTCGACGGGGGTAAGATATGAAACTTCACCAGCAGAAATTGTCTGTTTGCTGGTGACACCACAGGCCACTTATGGAACTAAAGAACATTTGATGTGACTTGTCTTTGAGTTGTTCTGGACTACTTTTCCTTTGTTATAGGCCTATCTTCCCCTGACAGACACTGAACATATCAGATTCTTCTTGATCCAACAAGCTCAACCAGAAAATATGCCTTGTGCCAGATCATTGTCGCTCTGGTTTCTCTCGCTCCTTTGTGGAAGACATGATACAATGTTTCGACTTCCTCAAATACATCCTCTTGCGATTAATCTGATGTTCTGGGCTGGGTTGCACAAAACTCATGTTAAATGACATAAAACGACAGTGGATTTTTACGTCATGTAACATAAAGTTAGCGCTAACACCAAGTTAGCGCTATCGTGAGTTTTGTGCAACCGGGCCCTGGTGTTCTGAATTGGTTGGCACCAAAATTTGATCATATATGTGTTGTCCATCCATTCTGACTGGCATAAGAGTCACCTCTTCTGACTTCACCATACTTGTTTACAGCTGGTCTCTTCAGTGGTGGTGGCCAGCCCAAAGCAAAGAATAGTTCAGCTAGCTATCACTAGGTGACAGCACTGACTACCAGGAAGTATTGTCATAGCAACCATGATGCTATATTTTACAATGAGTATTACTGAACCTGTGCGTGCATTGATTTCATGCTGTGGTTCTGCTTCTAATCAAATACAAAGACAAATGGTGGTTGACTTGAATAAACCTATCATTCCACCATGCAATCTGCTATGATTTGTGGGCTTTTCATTTCCTAAACAGCGATGTGTTGCATGCCAGTAGTGTTTCAATCAGTGACTCTCAGACTTGGTGGCACAGTGGCATAATGTTTGTCACCACTGACATCGCGGGTTCAATTCACCATCATTTTCATCCTCCATGTGATAAAGAGGGCGGGTGTCTTTAAAGCGGTCCATCCACGTACAATAATTATTGCACAATATGGGGCCCAAGATGGGTGTCATGTACTTCTGGCATAATGGATGGAAGAAAGATTGGCAATAATATTGCCCATTTTGATCCTCATATTGTGCAATAATATTGCACGTGGATAGGCCGCTTAACTGGTTTACTACATGGCTCTGGTTTCCTCCTGTATTCCATAGCTTATAAAGGGTGTGAAATGAAAATGATGATTAGGGGATAGTGCAATAGTTGAGTTCATCAGAAGAATTTTCAACAGCTTACCCCTTCATGGATTTGAACTCACTTCTGTCAGTATCTTTAAAGTTGCAATACCGGTAGTGTCATTTCAGGCTAACATTTGGTAGGCCTAGCATCATTCACTTTGTGAACATTGGAAAATTGAAATAAGAAAGTGGTCAATTTGGCTAAAATTTTCATCAGCGAAATTCACCATTGATTGCAAAAGCATAGGAAGGATAAACAAACAGAATACAACATTGTCAATCAAAAGGCTATATGGCGATCATTACACATTAGGCCTACGTGACTATACCTAATTCAAAGGTATTTGCGTAGTTGTAGAGTGTAGAAGACAAACTGGCTGTGGCATGTCATCTAAGCCTTGGCAGGTTAATCTTGGCAGGGGGCCATTTCTACTCGGCTTACAATACCTGGCTTAATACATGTATTTTGGGGAAGTCACAGGTGCTTTATCTTGGACAGAATGGTGCCTTGTGGGGTGACCACATAACTGACAGAATGACTGACCTAAAATTTTTCATAGTCTCTTACATATCATTAAAATACCAGTCATGGTATGTGCATGGGAATAAATTGTATGTTAGAATATTTCAAATAACATGAAATCAAAGATTTGCTGTTGATTTACATGTAGGCTAGTTAATTGGCAGTAATGTAACTCAAGAAAATACCGGTTGAACCTTTTCATTGTAACTGGCAGTTTCATTATAACTGCTGATAAACCTTCCAAATCCTGACTTCTTACAGAAACCCTGTCACATAGATTTCATTGGAAAGCACTCGCATACCTTCCAATGAGTACCTCAGCAAAAATGATTCTGGAACATTTAAGGGTGAACTTTCACTGTAGTGGATTGCCCAGCCTAATGTTTGCAAAAGGATGCTAATGATTAGTAGTGGACGTTATGCAAATATGACATAGTTGATTGATGGTCTTCCTGTTGTCTTGTTCGTTAGGTTAATTAATAGGAAAGCTGTTCCCGTGTAGATTACGTGATGTACTTAACCTGTCCGAGTCGTTTCCTTACTATAAGTACACCAGACATTTGGTGTTGGTTTTGCTTCTTCCTGACATTTTAATGATATAAGTCTTACAGTGTGAAAATCTTTGTGTAGTTTTCAAGACTTAGGAAACATTGTTCAGATATCACCAGCATAAAAATGATGGCATGTGTCATGCATGCTCATTGCACACTTGCAATGCTCATTGCACACTTGTCATGCTCATTGCACACTTGCAATGCTCATTGCACACTTGTCATGCTCATTGCACACTTGTCATGCTCATTGCACACTTGTCATGCTCATTGCACACTTGTCATGCTCATTGCATCTTGATTTGTCATTTTTCAAATCGACAACCTTCACCTCTGGGGGGATTTTGAGTTAGGGAAAGAGGTCCATTGCTTTAATACTTTTAGCTTGTTGCAAAAATTGTTGCACTGCATGGAACGTACTCTGATTTCATAGATGATATCAAACCATGGGAATTCTTCCTTAGTTTGCACTCATAACCCATAGAAGCAGTAGCACAACATTGTCTTCGCTTCACTCATTCTGTTCCAAGCAATAATATAGCAGACGACATCTTCTGCAAAGTTTTACTCGAAAGTGGTGACTTTTCAGGAGAAATTTTTGAAGAAAACTTGTTCAGTTTCACCCATCAAGAATATCCCTTGAAATCTTATTTCAAAGATTTTTGACTTCGTTCAGTTGAAGACTACTGTTTGATTAATTGATGTACTTCGACTGCAATGAGTCTGCTCAGCATCACACTGTGTTTTGGATATCGACATTGGGTACATGCATATTTGATTGATATCTAATATAGGATACAATAAGAAGATATATCATTCAATGAAAATTTGATGTGCTTATTTCCCTGAGGAGTGTCTCATCCATGTTTGTCATCAGAAGCTTGACCTGGCAACATCCGTAGCGTGCATACCTGTTGGACTAATGAGTTAGTCTCAGGTGACAGTACACCTTGACTACACCTTGTCACCATGTACAACATTGAGGGAAATATTGATGATATCGACCTCATGGTCTGACCAATAGGTATGCAAGGGAGTAGGATGATGTAAGGATTGTGATGGATTTTGACATTTTGTACTGTAACTTGAATGTGCTGTCACTACCAACTTCGATTAAAGGATAAATTCTGATACTATGTACTGTAACTGGAATGTGGTGTCGCTACCAGGTTGGATTGAATGATAAACCCTGGCACTTTGTACTGTAACTGGAATGTGCGGTCACTGCCAATTTGGATTGAATCTCTGTGATTCTGTCGGTCTTCTTGTGTGCCTTATGTGGTGTTTTGAGGGTAATATCCCATTGCAGTTTAGGAGCTGGAAGAAACAGCAATGATGTTGTTTAATCCACTCGAATTCATGGAGTTGTGGTGCAAAAATGTTCCTAACTTTAATTGTTACGGATTCAGATTTCTCTGATAATGATACCTCTAGATCAAACAGTGGGAACAGGCTCACCCCTACCGAAAAATAGCATATATTCAGCATACCTGGAGCACATAGCATGGAGCATAATGGCAGCACATATTCAGCATCTGCTTTTTCGAAGCAGCACATTCAGCACACAACAATGGGATCTCTCAGAACCAAACAGATCATGAACTCAGTTTTGTGCTTTTTCACTGCTCTTTGCTCAACACAGTTTGTTTTTAAAGCTCAGTATGTTGGTTGAAAAACAATTTCTGAATTTAATCTCAACAATCTAGATAAACCTTTTGACGATTTTCTGCCCTTTGGGCTCATTATCCAAAGTGTGAATTGCTATTTTGTGGCGTAGGCCTGCACATTTGATATTCCAAAGAGTATTGAGCATACCTTCACGATATGAAAGTTGAGGGAGGGACATGTGACAATATTGTACTTGCTAAGTGGATATAGGATATACCTAGTGTGGTTTTCATTGTAGCGGGATTTGATACAAATGTCATTCCGTTTTATGAAATTTTCAAAGGTTTTTTGAAAATCGATTCCAATAGCAATAGAAGAATATCACAGTTCAGTGGCACAAAACACATTTGAATCAGAACAAATGCTATTCTGTGTGTAACTTTATAGATAACTTGATGGTCTGGATTTCCTTTTCTGGTTCAGTTTTGATCTAGTCAGGAACATGCCTGAGGTCCGTACACCATGTGATACCATGTTGACAATCATGACACGCACCTTTTGAAGAGCTTTCAGGAGGGAAAGATGTCTTCCTTTTCCTGAGGAACTGATTGCTTCATATATATAAGAGCATGGAAAGAGATACAAACAGAGAAGAATACTTCCTTTCCTGAGGAACTGATTACTTCAAATATAAGATCATGCCAGTGAGAAGAGCATGGAAAGAGATACAGAGAAGAACAATTAACTGATTACTTCAAATATAAGATGACAGTTGGAGACAGAAACTGGCTTCTCAGCTCTAAGTGCGTTTATGAAATCAAGTGTCAATGTTCTTGCTGACAAAGTGATTTCAATTGGATTGACTACCATCAACACGAAATCAATTTTCACCTCAACCATACATTCCACTTATAGGAGACCATTGGTCAGATTGGAATTGGTGGCGTTCCCACCATTTGAATGTTGGCTGTCTGCCTGATTGAGCAGATCTCACCAAATGGATATCTCTGCCACAGAGGCCTGGGGAAATGACCCGACTTAAATGGCTTACATTGAATCATCTCATTGACACATGAATCCAACTCAGAGGTGACATTGGGACAGTATTGAAGAGATGAGAAGGAATATATAGGTTGGGTGTCAATTTGAAATCCAGGAAACAAGAAAAAAATATGGAGATTGAATGGAAGTAACACCTTTTAATCAAGACTTGTAGTATTGTTGGAACCAAACTTTCTGTTCCGGAAAAAAAATTTTTCAATTACTTCAGCAATCACTTGACCTGTCCACATTTTAACACAGACTGAAATAACTCTTTTGTTTTTCAAAAAAACCTATCAGTAATTCCTCTTGAGCTAATTTCCAGACAACGTGGCCTGAAACTTAACAGGTGAAGAATTCCGATCGATTGATTTTATGGCATCAACCTAAATTTTCTGCCTTGATAAGGATACTCAACCTGCCTCATGCATTGTATCCATTGTCGACTCTCTTAATTATAATGCTTTTGGGGAGTATATTCATGAATGATTGAAGGAAAGCAGGAATATATTGCTCTTCAAGAGATGGTGCATGGACTGGAAAGATGAAGGGGCATGTATGAAATTGTTGTTAATTGAGATGGACCTCAGTGTTGTCTTGATTACATCGTTCATAAATTGTCTTGGATTTGTGTAAGAGAGACCTATATTTTGGGATGAAGTCAGGAAGTCCAGAACAACTGCCTGTTTCATGAGACTGAACTGTCAAATTCAACCAGTCTTTTACTGGTCTCTCCAACAGAAAAGTGCCTGAGGAAGACCCCGGTTGGGGTCGAAAATTTGCAAGATTCTGGAAGTTGACTTCTCGATATTTGTCAAATTCAATAGCATACAAATTATGAGAGAAAATGAGACTCAGGAAGAGTTAGACACAAGGAAGATTATGACATTGCTTTCCAATTTGAGAATCTTTGTTGTGCTTGTAGGAAGAAGATGATAATATCAATGTTGTTGTGTAGGATGGATTTGTAGTTAAGTATATTCCTATCACATTTTGCTTGCTTGGGATTCGGGAGAAGTTGCATAAAATATATCCTGAGGAAAGCTGAAATTCATCACTTGACCATCTTGGTGCTTGATGGCAAATATCCTGAGGCTGGAATATGTATCTTACTGATGTACTTTGGTGGACTTGACCGAATTAGGCGAACGATTTACATACTTATCCAAATCTGGACCTAGTTGCAAAGGCAGTGTTGTTGGAACTTGCCCAAGGCTTAATGTTGAAGAATTAAACTTATCGGAAAGTGATTTCTTGAAATACATCTTGGCTGGCTGTCAAAGACAGCATAACCTGAGGTTACATTTATGCTTGAAAGGTATTGTCCTATTCAGAGGAACTGGGACAAATAAGACTTTGTTGCTGCTTTGAAGATGGGAATCAGTGGAACCGAAAATTAGCTTCAGCAACAAGGATGAACTTAGGGTACGACTTTCAGCTCCAAAATGAAGAATCGAGTTGGAATTTTAAGCATATTTGACTCTGGAATTCAGTAACGAAGAGATGATGTGCTTATAGGTTTTCAATCCAGTGCATTTCAACTTGGTGCCAACTCTGAGAATACAAGGGTTGATAAGAATTTTAAGCATATTTGACTTTGGAACTTGGATCGTAGTGTGGAATCCAAATCTTTTTGCAACTCTATGACACCAGCTCTGGTTGTTGCTTCATTTCGACAGTACCATAATGGATAAAGTGCTCAATTTACTGTGACAATGTGGAATTTAAACAAATTACAACTTTTCAAAAAGTATCAAGACTTTGTTGCAACAAACTTAGTTCTTTTGATGACAGATGACAATGGATAGTAATAACTGATGACTATGATGATAATTCTGGTGAAAATGACATGAAGATGACATAGGAGAATGGATATACGATGTAAATATGGCATCTATTACTTGGCCAGTGATGGAGAACCTCCTCCAGGTTAGTATGTACGTTTCAGAAGGTGATGTCAATTTCAGCCTGAATTAAGACAAGAATTATGATGCTCTACAGTTTATTGGGTGGTGGGTTTTGACATTGATGTTATAAATCAGGTTCACCAGTTTGACTTTTTTTCCCATTTTTAGCCTGTTTGGCCGCAAGGCCCAGTAGGGTACAAACTGTTAATGTCGTCTAAACCAGTGTACCCAGGTTACGGAGTTAGGGTGGTTAGCGTTGACGGTCAGGGTCAGGACTAGGTTTAGGATTAGGGTAGGGGTCAGTGACAAGGGTTGAGGGTCAGGGTTAGGGTTAGGAGTAGGGGCTTGGGCTAGGAATTAGTGTGTAGGATCAGGACTGGACGACATTCACCCATTCAGCCCCAGTAGGGCTTATGCTGTGGTTGGGGTAAAAGTGAGTGGTGATCTGGCATGCGTAAGTCCGTACGCCTGGCGGTCCATACGTCCAAACTTTTGGTTTGTTAGCACTCTAGCACCTCCCCTTTCCTTGTGTTTTGATCGAGAGAGTTGTAAACCTTGTGTATTTGTGTATCTATAGGTACTCTCTCCGCGCCGCTCAAATACTGGCCTGATTGCGCGATGGCTGTCAGGGGGCATCTTGTAGTCCGTAATGGTCTCAGTGACTTGCTTGTCAGGCAAGGTTCAATGTTGTAACCATACTGAGGTACATGTTCATATAGTCAATACTTTTACCTGGCAAATTGGCATGTGTGTAATTAAGATATGGCTTATGTGGGGTTCTGATTATTCCCACCAGCGTGATGTCCAAGCCAAGCGGGCACAGTGCCATTAATTGGCACTATTTTTTAAATGGTCATTAATGTGTTTTTTGAAGGATAGCTAATAGTTCAGTAATAACACGTCTATATAGTTCGTCAACTTTACTGGACTTCCATTTGGCCCCTTTCCTATAAGGGGGAAAGATTATCCTGCTTGACTGGTAACTACAGAATACTCTAGGCATTAAAAATAAGCTGGATTATGAATATGGTATACGTATACATTCAGTGAAGGTGATTGGACACGTATTGGTGAAAAGTTGGTTAATAGGCAAGGTCCAAGGAACTCAACCATTGATATGCTAGAGGGCTTGGTTGAAGAGAGCACCTTTTGCTTCGTCCACTGAATGGAGTATCTGTTGAAATTCGGTGACATCACTTCGTGAGCCTAAATTGAGAGAACATCAACATCATTTTCGATTTGGGGATATTTTTTGTTGTGTATTGTAAAAAGGCTGATATTATGAGTCGCTGGGGACAAATTCGTCAAGGCAGCATGGGGAGACCACCATCCCCCAGATCTCCGAAGATTGCGCGTTCTGTGAACCTGGCATTGGAGCTCGGTGATTTGGGCGCTGGCCCAAGCCGACGTCTGCAAAGCCAGTCATCCTTGGAGGAGAATGAGAGTGATGAATCTCCTTCCCCAACAAAACCAAACAAATGGAGAGTGGCAACGGATTCTCTGAACTTCATGGATATTTTGAATTCTTTGAAAGGTCAGTAAATGTAGGCCTATAAAAATTCAAATATCTAAGGCCTTCATGTGTCTGGATGGGAAAATCACCTATTTTAGCCAGTTTTGCTCGATTGAACTTATATTCTTGGTTTATTCCTAATTATATTTCCCGCCCTGCTCATTCTGCGTAATGCATTGTGTAGAAATCAGCTTACCTCTTCCTACACTCTGCAGCAAGCAGCCAGATTCCGTGTTCAGCGCTTTGGGATTTTCTCGTGCGCCCAATCAGAAGCCTCGTTTCTTCGTCGTTCACGGAAGAAAAAATATCAATGATGTCATTTCATCAAATTTTGATTGGTCAACGTCATTACCGGGAACACATCATGCACGTGGGTCGGTGCAAGCTTTGCCGTGATTGGTTGCTATTTTTGGGACCGGGAAATCTGTTGAACACGGGATGTGGTTTGATTGCATGAAGGTAAGGGAGGAGAAGCCGAGTCTTGACCTGAACTCAGTGAAGATTGCCCTGCTAGGCTTAACTGTGACATAGATTATCAGAATAT
>NMRB01000312.1:89311-122796 GCA_002633025.1 Notospermus geniculatus | reverse complement strand
TAGTCTAGGCCTATGTAGTTATCTCCGAGACCGAGATCTAGCAGTAGGCAATATTTTTGACGCAGAAAATCAACCCACGACGGCTCGTTATGCCACAAACAATTTGTCGTCAATCTCTTCGGTCGGCAGAGTCAAACTATCTGCCAAAAACTCGCCGCACATTCGCCAGAAAACCGCCCCACATTCGCCACAAAATCGCCGCCAATTCGCCACTAAATCGCAAAAAAACCGCCAGAAAATCGCCAAAAATCCACCACAAAATCGCCGTCAATTCGCCACAAAATCGCCAATAAACCACCGGAAAATCGCCTTCTCACCTCGGCGATTTTCTGGCGGATTTTTTGTGAATTTTTGGCGATATTTTGGCGATTTTCGGCGATTAATTTGGACAAGCTCCCTAAAGGTAATGGCAAGAGTGGCTCAACCAAGCCCTGAAAATTGCCATCACCAAAATACCAACCTCATCATGAGTTCATCAAGCTTCATGGGACTTCCATCCGGTGTCAAAAAGTCATCTGATCCATCGCTGTCGCAGGGTGTCACCTCAATACTGACCTCGAATGCTTCCTCGGGAGGTGGGAGGTTCACCAGGACAATGGGAGCTGGAAACCCTGACCAGTGGGATGGTGAACAGTCACCGCGCATCTGAGAAGTATCTGAAAAATTGATTACAGAAAATGGTCATAACGTGTTGATGATTTTCTCAAATCAACATGAAGCAACTTTGAACGTTGCATTTGCAAATACTGCAAAGAATGATGCAAAAATGCTGTAGTTTACAGAATTCAGGACAACTTTCATACCAAAAGAGTCACCACCAATCGCAGGTCCATTTATGTTGCTATGGAAACCGCTACTGTCAACTGTTGCTGGCGATTGGACGAAGTTGTAACCAATATCGACAATGGGGGCAGACGGCTTCACGCCATTCATACGAAGCTTGAATTGATGGACTGCTTTGGCGACTGAGTCTTTGGTGAACCGGTCCCAGGATGACAAGATATTGCGCAGTAGCTTCTTCTTTGAGGTGATGTGGAAATCTCTGCAATGGAAATAATCTGGGATTAGGCCTATAAAACCTGCAGAAAATGCAGGGGCGGATCCAGGATTTGGGAAAAGAGGGGACGCACTGTGCTGGGAACATTGAAATTTCCAGTGATTTTCAATGATTTGCTCCAAAATCAAGAATTTCATGGTCGATTTTACAGATTTGTTGGCCAAAATGGGGGGCGCCCCCCTCCCCAGTGCGGCCCCCTCGAATCCACGCCTGAAATATCTTCAAGTCTTGCATGTTCTTGCTCTTCCATGTATGTGCCTTATCTGGGATGCAAAAACACCACGAACACTTCTTGGAGTACATCTCCAACAAAATTATGTACCGGTACATGGCTGTCGGAGTGGTGAAGTGGAAACATATGTGACCCGGCACAGCAAAATGAGTCGGAAGTCGCACAGAAGAAGACCGAAGGTGGAACCAGACAGCAACCACAGAAATCGACCAAGTCAAATTTCACAATGGGCAGACAATCCTGAAATCAGCGAACCGTTGGTGTCACCTTGGACATGTTGGGTCTTCTTATGTGCGCATTCCGACTCATTTTGTCGTGCCGGGTCACATATAGAGCCTGCCACACCTCTAAGATTCCAGGTTCAAATGGGTTAGCGAAGGGTAAATGCACATCAACAGAAATGACTACCTTGCCCTTTTCTCCAGATCAAGACTATGGACCCAGTGCCTGAAACAGCTTCCCAGCACCCTCCTCTCCATCTGACCACGGAATGCCATTATTATCTCCTGTTCGTCCTCCCCCTGGAATGTGACCTGTCGTCTCCAAAACTTGAAGTAGTATGAAAGAAGCACAAGTTGTCTGGACTGAAAAAGAGACCAGGCAGGGCAAGTGACCTCACGTGATATCTCATAAACTGCTTTCCAGAATGTCCAGTCATATTTGCACTCATTTTACCTTGCAATGGAACCTAACCACAAACCACAAATTGGCCAGTTACGTGTGCATGATTGCATGATTATCTTTTATCAGAGTATAAACCTGAAGAAGGTCCTATTAGAAGTCGGTCAACCGTTTATCGGCATGCACACGTAACTGGCCCATTTCTGGCTTGTGGTTAGGTTCCATTGCAAGGTAAAATGAGTGCAAATTACCCCAAATATGACTGGACATTCTGAAAAGCACTATACCGAGGGCTGAACACTGGATTTTCAAAGTTTTTGCAGCAAACGAATTTACATCAATCCAAATATCAAAGGGGCAATGGGGGCAGAGGGGGACGGAAGTTTACAGTGTCGATTTCAACACAGTACCTTTTCACCAACCTGAACGACTTGCAATTCCATTCTCTCTTGTAGCCTCAACTTCCAAGTTTGAAACGCCTGCTTCAGCAACCGTTTCTTGTTGAATACTTTGGCCCTCCTCTGCCTGCTGGTGACCTCTTTAAGGGCATAGAGAACCCTTCTTTGGACACCGGCGAGAACATGACACTGTGCCTTGTTGGCACGCTGCACTTCATCATGAGCTGACCTGTAATAATGGACAGAGACTGGACTCCTGGGAATATAACGTGATATCAGACTTACAGTCCAACAGGAGCTATCAGTCCGTGTTGACCCGTAGGTGTCACTACAGTCCAATTCAATGTCAAGCTGACCCATTCATGGTTGATTAAGCACCAATCAGGAGAATTTTACATTGATTTGGTCTGCTGGAACTTTGCTGCCATCTTTTGGCAATAAGCGTGACTGACTGCTCCTATTTTAAACATTCGGAATCTAAATTACGATTTTTCTGTAATCTATATGTGACCAGTCACAGCAAAACCAGTCGCATGTCGCTCAGAAGGTGAGCCTCAACGAACTAAGATGACACCAGAAGAGAATGGAAGAAATAGATTGTTTCAAATTCATAATAGGCAGACAATGTTGAAACTGACAAACATTTGGTCTCAACCTGCCAAGCTAAGAGCGACAATGCGCCTGGTTTTGCTGTGACGAGTTACATATATCTTAATTTACCTCCAAATCCTGAAAGCCAGGGTAAGTCGATTGTGATCACAACATTTCTGGATCTCAAGTACTGATTTCTTTCTGCTGCTGAATGTTCTCCAAGCATCAAACACCCTGCAATAAGAAAAAATTCCTTGGGACCAGCATTTGAGGGTCAACATTCACAGAATCAAACAACAGACTTGCAGATTATTCTTCCAACATCAGCAATGTTTTCCAATTCACTCTCTGATCTAGTCATAAAATCACAAGATTTGAAGCAACACAGCCAGAAATACACTACAGAGAAGCCAGAAATAGACTAAGAGAGGCCAGAAATAGACTACCGAGAACAGAAATACAATATGACTACAGAGGAGCCAGAAATACACTACAGAGGAGCCAGAAATACACTACAGAGGAGCCAGAAATACACTAGAGAGAAGCCAGAAATACACTAGAGAAGCCAGAAATACACTACAGAGGAGCCAGAAATACCCTACAGAGGGGCCAAAAATACACTACAGAGGAGCCAGAAATACACTACAGAGGAGCCAGAAATACACTACAGAGAAGCCAGAAATACACTACAGAGGAGCCAGAAATACACTACAGAGGTTTTCAGTCCCTTTTTTTAACTGTACCAACCTAGTCACCATCTTCCTCTCCAACCTCTGCTTCAGTGGCGAAATCAGCTGTGACTCCTTCACCCTGATCCGCCAAGTTGTGAAGAAATGATGCAGACGGCTATGAGACAGGATCCGACCGACGTGCGCCCCTCTCTGATGGAGAATCCCGACTCGAAGCAGCGCTGCTTTCCAGTGGCTGAAGCAGACCAATAGGCGGCGCTGTTTCCTGACTGATTCGAAGACTTTGAGGAGATGAGTAAGTTTCTTAAGATGAACCTGTTTTTTCCACTGTTGTGCTGCTTTTCTGAAGAAGAATTTGTTGTAGAAATGAAATGCAGTTAAAAGTTAAAGTTTGGGTTTATAGTCTGATATCAACTATGGTAGAGGTGTCATCCGACTTTACACTTCAACCCCAGTCTGTCCTGACACCATTCAGTAGAACTCAGATGAGCTGCTCATTCAGCGCTACAGTCGAGCATTTCCGACCAGTACCTAATTTTACACCTGGGTGGAGAGAGGCCAGTAAGGCAAAGAGACTTGCCCAAAGTCTCACGCCCAGTGGCAATTGAACCCAGGACCCTCTGACCGCTAGTCAGAGACCCGAACCACTACACCACCGGGCTCCTCAACCACTCTGGTACAATATATCTGAAGGCACTCCTCCACTTCACAGTTTTCTCGCAGAAGTTAGCTCACAATGGGCAACTCAACTGCGAGCAGTTGGTGGTGTCATTGGTCTGAGCATAAGCCGTAAGGAAACAAACAATGGTGAATTGCCCAT
Organism: Notospermus geniculatus; assembly: GCA_002633025.1. Taxonomy (NCBI): domain Eukaryota; kingdom Metazoa; phylum Nemertea; class Pilidiophora; order Heteronemertea; family Lineidae; genus Notospermus; species Notospermus geniculatus. Next base: position 118,388 of record NMRB01000312.1, on the reverse strand, counting down.
TGTGAGCCAACTTCTGCGAGAAAACTGTCAAGTGGAGCAGCGCCTTAAGAATTACAGTCCATGCGATCTCACAACACAACCATGGTGCCTCGTACTTATGCACAACATGATGTCATAATGGCGCAAATTTCTGCAGCAAAGCGGTTAAACAAAAGAGCAACTGTTCTGTAATATCCATCAGTACAGATCTTAAAGGGCGTATCTGTGAGAGAACCTACCTCGCACAGGCCTGTGACCAGTTATCCCTTGCAGCAGTCTTTTCTATCTCATCATAGAACCGTGTCCGCCAAATAACAAAGGATCTCTTCATCATCCTGGCGCTGGTAACCAGCTTCAACTTCTGCATTTTCTCCCTAAAAAGAGAAAAGTGACCTTGCCTCAAATTCACCTCAGATTTTCATTCATCAGGTTGGAGACATGCGGAGGGACATAACAGGATTACCTCNGCCTTGGTAAGTTAGAAGCAATCGTCCTCATTCAGTTAAAATATCATTTCTTATCTCATATTTACCTGGCAAATTAATGACAAAAGAATAAAAGCTCATAATCTTGACAGTATTGCAAACTGCCCAAAAAAATGTCATTCTCACTTTTCCTGTTGTCTTCACAGCCACAAGAGAAAGGCAAGCACCTCAAGAGGGTACATTTCATCAACAATGTCAGAAGATCACTGGAATTTCTGGAGAGTAAAAAGGTAGGGTTCTGGTCTTGGGTGAACTTTGATGGTTCCTTCAGCACTTCTCCCAAGACATGAAATCATTCCTTCGTGAAGTAGATTTGATATACATTGTAGAAGTTTCACTTTTAAAGAGAGTATTCTGTGCAGACTGCATTTACAGACGGAGGAGAAGGTTTGAAGATCAGAAAACTAAAATATCACATATTCGTTGTCTTTTTCAGATCAAACTTGTAAATATCAACCCCTCAGACATCGTTGATGGCAAACCTTCCATTGTCCTTGGTCTTATTTGGACCATCATTTTGTACTTCCAAGTAAGTATTTGCCCTCTTAATACATTTGCTCCTAGTTAGTACATTGTACCTGATGTTACCGTACGGGTTTGATTTTGTGAAAGTTAGGCCCAGTTATCTTTGGTATCCTGAGGATATGCGGCCCTGGAACAAACACTCAGGTGTTCGGACTACACATCGGAGACAGGCAGCACATGATGTACGGTACTCCCTTGAACTTTTATACCATCTCCCAGTTTTGAAGCCAGCCCCTCCTGCGTGTTGTGGGCGGTGCTGTGACCTACAAGAACATGTCCTTGTGAATCTCCCTCAGGTACCATGTCAAAAAAGAAAAAGCTGGTGCAAGCCTTTCGGCGACATGGTTCACTAGAGGTTGTGATTGATCTGTTCAGTTTGTTGACCATTCAACTCACTTGATTGCAGCATCTTGAGGCTCTGCAACTACTCTTTCAAGGCTATCGCCTCTTTGTTACATTTACTGTAAAACGTTTGTGTTCGGAGGTCAGTCGTGTCGAGATTTGGCATGAAACATGCTCTCATTTGGCAGAGGTCATCAATGCCATCAATCGATCAATAGCAATTGGCAAGAATTGGTTTAGCTAGGCCAGAGGAAACATGGGCTGCAGTTCTGCTATGAAGTATGATCATCTAGTCGCAAAGATGGTGATACTCATGTCATAGTCAAATCCATTCTCATGTCTGGGTTTAGGCGCAGATACTCTTGTAGCATCAGACATTTCTTCTTGCTCAAGTTATGCTCTCTAACGGCGCTACTCCACTTAAGAATTTTTCTTGTGCAAGTTGCTCTCTATGGGCAACTTGGCTATGAGCAGTTGTTTGTGTGCAATTGGTCTCAGCATAAAGCTGCCATACGGAAACAAACAATTGTGAATTGCTCATTGAGAGCAAACTCGCACAAGAAAACTGGTGCAGCTCCTTAAAGTCACGATTAAAAGACAATTGATTTTAAAATTAATGGAACAACGTACCATTTCTTTCACCATGACTTTTCAGATGTGTCGGGTAAATTATCTTGTAAAAAATTTCTCAGAAAGTTTGCATGGTATTCGATGTGGCCGGGTGCAGGCTTGGGACATACCATGCACTGTATAGTCATAATACGATGGCGGTATACATTCAATTTCATTGGGCTGTCAGAANAATGCGTGTAATCCAATGTTTTGTGAATAAAACATGCATTAACGTATTAGATTATTCTTCATTTTGAGATTTTCATCGATCCAAACCTCACAATGTTCCTATCTTCGTCATAAACCGCGCTTTCAGTAACGTTTGGCTGCTTCCGCCGCCACGCTCATGGGCGGCAAATGCGAGCGATAAATGCTACGGTGGTCGGCAAGGGTGGATGGAGCGATAGTAGGAGTGACAGGAAGCCTTGGTTGGGCAAGATGAAAATGCCTAGGATTACCGGTATATCAAACTTTGTTACCATCTATTTTCTAAAAAATGTACCAAAATGTAGGCTAGCCCTCTGCAAATTCTTCCATGATTTCTTCCTCTTCTCTCCAGATTGAAGAAACTGCCTATGTTAGTGGCCAGATGGAAGATGGAGTTGGGGGTGGCTCAGCTCTTCAGAAGTTCAAGATGTCAGCCAAGAAAGCCCTGCTGGTCTGGGCCGAAAAATCAATAACAGAGTACGTCCCCAGTGCCAACATTGACAATCAATTCATCACGGGCAAGATTTGAAAGTCAACATAAGAAACAGCCAGACTTCTGACAGTCGAATGCGATACCTATTGGCGCTGCTCCATGAAGTTTTGTGTGCAAGTTGTGTCAGTCCTAGGTCCAACAGACACCAACATGCTGAATTGCCCACTGTTTTCATGGTTGAGTTGCCCATAGGAGGCAACTCCACATTTAACAGAAAACTTGAACACATGGAGCTGCATCTACAATATCAGATACTAATCTACTTGCTTCTTCTTTTCAGCAAAACGGGTGTCCCAGTAAAAGATTTTGGCAAAAGTTGGAGAGATGGTGTGGCGTTTAACGCATTGGTGCATGGTGTCCGTCCAGATATCATAGACTTGGATGAACTCGATGGGAGAACGAACCGAGAAAGGCTGGAGAATGCTTTCTCAAAGGCAGAGGCACATTTAGGCATTCCAAGATTGCTTGATGCAGAAGGTATTGTTTCAGTAAACTTATTGTCATTCCATCCTCTACAGAAAAACAGCATGTTTGATGCAAACTCGATGCATGCAATGAGCATAACAATTTAAGATTGGAGTATACCTGATGCATGAATCTTGTATTGCATCAGATATGCACCTCCCAAAATAGACGTGTGTTAGATCTCTCTTTGGAACATCCAGTCCTATATGGGCTCCATAAATCTGGTCATCTTCTTCAGGTTCTCAACAGGTCCCCAGACATGCCAGAGCTTGGTCTAGAGGGTTTGCTCCATCTGGCCAAAAGAAGGCTCTCAGTGTCCTCTACATTGAGCAATCATGCAGAACATGCTCAGGTGTCTAAAGCTAGGAATCCACTGCTGATTTTCTGCGTTGCGACTTGCTTTGCAACCTGCTACCTGCGATTGAATACGATCGCAAGGAACTGATACCGGTCGCCGACCGATTGCCGACTGAAATTGACCACATCTTCACCATTAGTGGAAATCATGTCTATTGAGTCCACTATGGCGATCGAGTGTCCAGTTGCAAAGCAAATCGCAATGCAAAATCAGCTTGAAAATCAATGGTGGATTCACAGCTTAATCTGTCACCTGCTACTGACACCTAGAGAATTCTGCTATGTTCATCCTCCTGAGGTGTGGCTGCCTGTAACCAAAACCCTTGTAACACTTCTGTTCCTACTCTTTTAGATGTTGATGTGGACAAACCAGACGAGAAGTCGATCATGACCTATGTAGCCCAGTTCATGAAGGCTTATCCTGATCCAGATAACATCGAAGCCAAGGTTGGTATAGCGCTGACTTTTCCAGTTGTAATATCATTGAGGAGTAATTTAGAATGTTCTCTAAAACTCTCACCCAAATTCAAGTCCAACTGAAATGGATGGCTTATGTATATTGCCCATTGTACATGTACATGTACAGTTTAACCTGTAAAAATGTGCATACTTGGGTTAAATATCTGCAGGAAATTGTTGATATTACATTCTCTGACAAGTCTTACTTCCCAATTTGAATGTGTGTAAATTATGCCAAATTTGGGTGAAGGGTTTTCTCTTGCATGGAGTGGTTTGTGACTGTCTTTTCTTTGTCTTTGTTTTGTAGCTGAGTTCCAGTTTATTGTTGAATGAAGTTACTAATTCCTGAAATTTGTGAAACATTGTTATGTGGAACTATTGAGAAGTTTGAAGTGTTATCGTTTTGTCTAGTGCTGTAGAGCTGCTTGCACTGTTGCTGTTTTTCCCCTCCACTTATGCTTTAAAAATGCCTCCGCTTTCTTCGACTTCAGATTAGAAGTATAGATTCAGCACTGATTCGTTCGCAACTGGCATAAACTAATAAAGATACCACGATATCTTTTATTAGTTTATGTACCTTTGTTGATCAGCTTTCAGAATTTCCTTTCAGGAATCTCACCCCTGGTCTTTTCTTTCCTTTTTCAAAGGACATGGACATCTCTTATAGACCTGATTTGCTAGCGCCATCTTGTCAAGAATAGGTCATCACGTTGGGAATTCTTTTCCTGATTGATAAATGATTGGTTCTCCCATCCTCCACTCAGGAAAATCTCCATGACGATGACCTAATTTTGGCAAGATGGCCACTAGTGAAACTCGTCTATACTCAAAGCAGCTCCTCTTCGCAAATTAGGCCCTTTGCTTGCATTCTTCTCTGGCTTTGGTGGTTTTCTGCAGAAAGATAAAGATATTGTCAGTCCTCATGCGATCTCTCTTGGTTTCGCTTTGCAAATTGCTTCATGCGTTGATATTAATTGCAAAATATTTGAAAATTATTTTTGGCAGAAGAGACGAAGGCGTGAAAATGTAAGGATCCTGTTTTAACTTTGTTACACTTCAACATTCAGTCAAACATTCACTTCGTCACAAAATTATCACTATTGTTCATACATTCTTTACCGTACTTCACTAGAATACTACTTCTTGTTCATTTGGAATATATTGCACACTTTGTTGTCTTCAACCAAGTACATCTTGGGGAAAACTAACATACATATATCACTGGAAAATCTCATCCAATTGTGTCATTGGGCGAAACTGCATTCTGTCAGTTTAATGGAAAAGTTAGTAAAAAAATTAGCTTTGGTAAAGAAATTAGCATAATATGTCTTCAGAAAAGGCTGGTGAAAGTAACAGATTGATGTTGTAAAAATCTCCAAGATTCTATCATTTACTTATTCCAAGTTACAATTTTTGTCATGTCTTCTAAGCTATTTCTACCATATAGCTCTGTTTATCATAAGATGACAACATTTATTAGCTTCTCCTTCAAATTGGTATTGGGTTTGGAATCTATTGGGATTTGTTTCTGTCTGCTGATGGCACTCTGGCCATGCTATTTCTTGCCCTCGCCCTCTGCTTGTTTAGGCTTACTGAGAAACAATCTATGTTCTCGCTCTAATGAATGTTAAAGACCTAGCCAAGGACTCGTGTAAACCTGTACTGCAATTCATATGAATGAACATGCATAAGTGGTGGTTGTGTTTTGGAATTCACGGATGGATTGTCGTGTTCCTTTAGTGACAACATTTTAATTTGTGTTTGATTGGATTGAACGTACCCATGGAAAACAGAAAAATTAACGTTGTTAAATGGCCTAGGTCTTTAAATCCATAAATTCTCTGGTCTTCTGTATGTTGTATGACGTTTCCTTTCAGGATGTTAATGATGGCAGTGCAGAGGCTAATCTTGAGAACGACCCTCGTTATATACTTGATCAAGTATATAAATTTATTGACATTTTTTAATGCCAAAAGCTTAATTAATCAAAAACCATAACTAAATAGTTCAGAGGCCTAGTTCTTGAAACTATGTAAAGGATTGTGGGTACATGTAGATGGAGATGTACATTTATAAAAATCAAATTTTTCGATCTCATGTATCAAGGGAATAGGCCAGTGAAGGCAGGGCCTGGGTGCCTGACGTTTGTTCTGTGGGCTTACCTTTCTGATCCAAAACATTTACGGCTGTTTTCTCATGTTGTCCCTTGTAGACTTCACCCCTTCTCTTGCAGCATCCCATCAGAGCTGGGCAATATTCCAACTTCTCGTGTAAAACATACCCACAGTCCTGTACATGATGTTATTTCCAGACCCTCGGTCTTGTACATAATGTTCTTTCGGCTTCAAAAACTGCATTCTTTAACTCAGCATGCATCATCAGGCATTGTAGCGTTCAGAAAGTCACATCACTGTGTGAATTACCTGAGGTCATTTCACTTCTTTGGTTTGAGGAATTCCCGAATATGGATCTCAACTTTTACTCATAAATAAGTTTATTTAGGATTTCAGCCCAGAGGCGATACATGAGCGTCGTCTGTACTTGGTAATTGTAACAGTTCTCTTGTCGTCGGCTGTGGCATGATTCATGTGGAATGCATATATGGGAATTTTCTTTATATTTTGGGAAATATTTCAAAATGTCTGCAGACGAAAGTCGAGAAGTCGTGTCCTGAAATCATCCCTTCAGTTAGGAGCAGATGAAACCATCTGTTTTGAAAAAACAAGATAAAGTATTTTTTGTGGGTCTACCATCTGCGACATTTTGTTATATTTCCATCACAACTGCATGAATAGCAGTCAGTGCATTTTTCAGTTGGGAAAACAGTGCATTTTCTTTCAAATTTCAGTAATTTCTGTTATGAAACATATTTGTATAGCATACTTGGAATAGTCACAGATCCAACTGGAAGCTTTCTGTGCAAGATTGCTTAATGCCCGCTGTACACGATCAAATTTTTCATCCAATTTTCTGAATATGCTCAATAAAGGCCTGCATGCGGGTTTATACGTTGAAGCCCCAGTAGGCCCAGAATCTGAATTTCAAAAAAATTTGATGAAAAATTTGATCGTGTACAGCGGGCATTAGCAATGTTTTGCATTATGACCCATAATCGTCAACCAATTGTCAACAATGATGAACAACATTAGTAGAAGGTAGATCTGCCTGTTGCCTAGTGGTCACAGTAGACGACTAGGTCAGACAACTATTGGGTACATTTGTGACCCTCCGCTACAAAACCAGTGTTAAGTCGCATGGAAAATGAGCTGAAATGTACTGACAGGACACCAGGAGATAGTGAAAGAACACACAGACTTCAAAATAGACAGACAGTACTGAAATTGACAAATGTGACCCTCCACCGCAAAACCAGTCATCCGTCACTCTGAGATTGGCAAGTTGGGACCAACATATTTGCCAATTTCAGTGTTATCTGTCTGTCTATTCTGAAGTCGGAGTCATTCTATTTCTATGTTTATCTCCTGGTGTCATATCAGTACATTTAGGCTCATTTTCCGTAGTGGAAGGTCACATTTGTACTAAGGTCTGGATGTGCGTTTCACTCCCAAAAATGACAGTTGGATCTGCAGCTAGTCCAAGTACATGTACTATTGTATGTAGCATCCTTGCTTTTATTGAACAACTCACCTAGTGAGTTTGCTTTCTCACACTTTAACCATGCATGTTGCTGTACCTTTCTGTAGCGACCACAGCATCCACTCAAATCACTAGTACCCTTCCTCGAGTGCTATCCAGGCCTGGTGGGAGCGTTTCCAAACATGGAGGTAAGATTGATGTGTAGAGCTGTAGATGGCACTTTAGGAATCGCTATCAACCAGTTTGTTTCATTTGACAAAGAATTGTGAGGTTGCAGCAAAGGCCTCTTCGATTCAGCAAGTCCAGTTCCTCTGTGGCCTTCCCCTGGCCGTTCAGTCAGTTGCCAAATACATGTACAGTACGTTGCACAATTGACCTCCCTTCCACGCCGCGCACCATCCGCGTACCACATGCAGCGTCATGCACGTACCATCCTCGTATCTTCCGAGGATGTGGCGCGGCGTCATGGAAGGCACGCAGTGAAGACGTAACGTCATTCACCCGACATCACGCAACAGAGACGCGTGACGTACTCGTACCATATGCGATGAACTGAAGCCTACCTTCCGCGTCACATTCTGGAAGGTACGCGGATACAGGGAGGTCAATTGTGCAACGCACTGTAATGTAGTGGACAGGTGTCATTATCATGAAGTTACCGTCTGGCTTTTGAAACCGAGAACCTTCTACCTCAAAATGCTTCAGTGGTGCTAGTAACTACACATATCTTGTGGTGTGTGGTGCATTTGCAAAACCTTTCCACAAGATTTATATGATTGCATCTTCCATAAATCAATGTTTTCTAAGCATATTATGATGAGCCATGGGGGTCATATGAATAAAAACTAGCATTTGCTTTAACTACCGATATTTAAGCATTTACTTGTACCTGTATGAATAAAACTAGGAAATGATAGGAAAATGTAGGTTTTCCTTCATTAAAAGCAAATACTTTTTAGCATCTAGTGTTTGCTTCGAAATTAAGTAAATCCTTGTATCCGTATCCTCAGCGCAGTCAACACTTAACCCACTTGACCCCACCGAACAGTGCCAAAACCATACGATGAAATAGACCACCATCAGTTCAGGGTGCAGACCATTCCTGGGAATAACGACATTGGGATATGACCTTCAAGTACTTCCTCGAAACTTCCCAGCAAAGTATTAGCAGTAAAATGTCCACTTTACTCATACGAAAACAAGCACAATCTTTTCCTTTCAGAAAGTGCTGCTTCTGCTTGAAGTATTTGCTTGCAGGCGAAAGCTAGTTTTTATTCATTTGGCCCTACATGTAAGTGAAGAAGTGCATGTTCAGTGTAAGAAAGTAAGTTGGTTGTGGCAAAACGTTCCTCAGCAGTTTTTATACCGGGAAGATATGGTGAAAGGGACACATGTTGATGGTTGCACTATGCTGCCTTTGAAGTGAAGTGCCTTGCTCAAGGAAAAGGCACTTGACAATGGTTTGATACTTGGTTATGGAATGTGGTAAAATGGTATTATGGGACTAGTCATCAATCATTCACACTGTTCAGCAACATTTGAAATTGATCTGATTCCTGAGTTTAAAAAAATATATTCGAGTTGGTATCAGTGACCATCGTAAAATTTCGTTCTAAGGACTTGAATATTGGTATGGTCCACAGATCATGTAAAGTCATCGTGGTGCACGTACATGCAAGTCTCGCCATAGTAAGTCTGGATTTTTTTGTGCTGTTCATATGATTCCGCTTCTTTTCCCAGATGCTCCAGAACGTCAAGGTTGATCCATCCAAAGCTGCTGAAGCGGAGAGAAAACTGTACGATGAGATTGGACATTGGCTTGACCAGACCGATGACACGCTGAAGTCTAAAGATGGACCGATAAAAGATAGGAATGCTGAATATGATGTAGGTTCTTCTGTTTTGATGTTCTGGTACCGGTACTCCTTTCTGAATGACAGTATAAGTAAAGTCGTCTCCGATATTTTCAAATTTTTGAACCCAACTGGGGTCTTCCTCAGGCACTTTCTAGTAGAAATGCCAGAACCTTGGCCAGTTCTCAACTCTCGTTGCTTGTTGCCTGACAAGTAAACTGCCACTTTTGGAATTTACATGTATTCTGAGTGGTGAACAAAGAGCTACTTCTTTCCTTTATTTTGTTGGTCTCATAAGGTTGCTGGCTAGCTGTTTGGGTGCAGCATGAGTTAATATTTGAATGTTGACAAGAACTAGACAAAGTCAAAAAGGTTGTTGCCCAGTCAAAAGAGCACTAGATTTATTACCTGAGCTCTTGGTCTTTTCAGTGTTTTGTTGTTTTTAAAGAAACATACATTCTCTGAGTATTAGAGATTAGCATGGTATGAGGAATTGAGGTGAATATGATGATATTGATTGAAAAAATAATCGCTTTTGTATTATTTCAGGCTCTTCAAGCGTTGAAGAAAGAAGCGAAGCAATATGAAGAAGGTTACACGAAATTAAAACAGCTTTATGACGCGGGGAAAGCTCTGAATCTCACGGAAGATGACATGATCGCCATGAAGAACCACTGGGAGAAAACCATGGATCGTATTAAGGACTGGCAACAGAGACTTGACGAGGGTTTGCCAGGTGATCTCGGAGACATCGCTCGGTGGTTGATTGACGCTGAAGATCTTGTCTATGGTGAGGTCGTACCTGGAGATATGACGAATGAGGAGGCAGCCAAGGCGTTGAAAGAAAAAATGGATAAGCACAAGGTACTGTAAATTGGAGTAACATTGGCTCTTTCCATAAAAAATCTTTCAAAATGTGCAGGGCCAGTTTCACCCAAGTTTACTTTGGTTGGTTGTGGAGTGGTTTTGGTAGTGACATTTTCAATCTTTTTTAAGGGGCACGTGTGAGACTTGATTTCTTTGAGTTTCCACTCGTACTCAGTTTTGCAACCTACATAAACTTCCAGCAGTAGTATTTTTTTACCCCTCATTGACCCTTCTTTCTTCAGGCCCTTTTCAAAGATGCTGATGCCATGCGGAAAGTCTTCAACAAAATAAAACAAGAAGGCAAGATTAATGGTGAGGAATTATCAAAGGACCAACTCGATGACCTTGGAAAGAGAATCAGCAAGGTCGTCCTTGTAGCGCCGCACGTCTTGAAGAAGATCGAGTATGAAGAGGTCAAGCATCGTCTGCAGGGACTACTTGATAATACGGATGAGAAACTGAATGTTTGGAATGATCGTTATGGAGTGGAAGATGAGGTGATGGATATGGTCGATGATTACAAGGTGTGTAGTATTTCCCAGTTCCCAGTTTCTCACCAGGGTAATCCGAAGTGGCCCGAGTGAGATTCAAATTCAGGACCTGCCACTTTGGTTGGACCCAATAGTCAAAGGCTCCTCGAAAACTACCATCATTGAGTAGGAATTTTACAAGTATTAAAGCCCCCCTGTAGGCCTATTGAATTTTACGATATTTTCAAAATGTTAGGATAGTGCACGTAGAGGTCTCATGGCCTCTTGTAGGTCCCCAAAATGCTTGCCTAATACCTACTTCAGCGAATCAAGGCCTAGTTTTCAGCACACATTAGAAAAAACGACAGGGAGAACTCTAATGTATTCAGATGGAGCATAGTACATTTTACACTACACTGACGTCGTGAATCGCGGCGATGATTTGTGCTTTTCAAATTCAGTACAGAGGGGCTTTAATTCTTTTACTTCAGAATTTTGTGGAAGGAAAGCGATTGAACAGTACCATTGAGCGCACACTGCAAGAATTCAAGCGGGCAACTGATGCCTACAAGAAGCAAGTGGTTGATCCCAAGGACACTGAGGAAATACAGAAGGCTGAAGCAATCCTGAACGACGTCAACTCGCGCTGGAAACCGATGGCTGGTGACTTGAAAAGCTGCCAGGGAACGCTAGACAAAGCTTCCAAGAACTGGAAGAAGTATTCGGCACTGGTGGATGAGTTCCAGGATTACCTTCCACAAGCTGAGAAAGCACTTAATGGTACACCAGAGGAACGAGCGGTAAGGCTACGATATTACTTGGAGGTGGAGATAAACAAGTTGTTTAGAAGGTTCTTTGGAGGTGGAGATAAACAAGATTGTTTAGAGATAAACAAGGTTCTTTAGAGATGGAGATAAACAAGATTGTTTAGAGATAGAGCTAAACAAGATTGTTTAGAGATAGGCAGTGGTACTGTGCAAAGTTTTCAGTATGAGAAATATGGATTTTGCTCCATAATTTGTGTTTTGCTTGCAGGCGTTCTTTGCTGACATTGCTAAGTGGCAAGAAAAGTGCCGTGCTGTGAACGAGGCTGGTGACTTCCTCGCAGACGTCTCAACTGAACCTGTTGCTGCAGATATCAAGCAGATGCTTCAAAACATCAACAGGCGATTCAAGGAGTGTGGTGACACGGTGTGTATTTGTTCTGTTGGTGGAGTTGATTATGAAATTTGTTCAGATTCTTCTTCCTCTGCGTTCAATGATGATGACCATCTTCGTATGTTCACCATCAGTAAGATTGTTCTTTTCTTCAGAAACAACAAGTCGAGAGACAAGAAACTGTTGAGAAGACGAGATCAGAATACAAACTGGGTGTGGGCAAGATTGCTGAATGGCTGGACAACGTTGAGGGACTGCTTGAGAAGGAGATACCTTGTGATTATGAGTCCATCAAGGAACTCCTCAGTGGCCTTGAGGTAGGTTGTGGTCTCGTTTCTGTACTTGTATTCACCCTGTTAGAATCATGACCTGTGGTGGTAGGGCGTCATGATAGCTGGCAGCAGTGATGCATGCCCACATCCCTCTATATTCCACTTTCCCAATGAGTTCAGGTGTTGTGAGGGTGGTCCACTCTTTGATGTTGTCCATCTGTGTTTTCTTTGGTATTACCGAGTTTAAGATCTGGTACGACTCCCACTCCTCCTCCTCCTCCGAGGTGGTAAAATTCGGATTTTTCAAGTTGGAGATAACTTTACCACCCAGGCGGGTTCTATTCATTCTGCTGAATGAGTAAACACCATTGCTTTGGAAAACCCCGTTGTATGTGATGACGTAGTTAAAAAAAAAGGAATCCTCTGGAGTCGGAGTCGAGACTCAGAATGTTATCTGAACCTCGCTAATTTCTCCCTCCAGTTACCGGTACATTACCGTAAATGGAGTCGGTTGAAGTGGCTGACTGAACCGTGAAACTACATGTAGCTCATGAGAAATCTCAGTTTACTCTTTCTTTTCAAAGGATGCCAATGGTCAGATAGAGCAGGTCCAGAACGAGTTCAAGGCCATGTCAAAACTAGGTCAATCTCTGGTCAAGGACAGTTCACAGGAGGTCATCAACAAAATGCTGGGAACTCTGAAGGTGCTGAAGGAGAGAATAATCAAGGTTCAGAAGGAGCTTCCCGATCATATCCGTGGCCTGAAAGGCCTACTTCCAAACGTCGAATCTCTCGAGTCAGGAATCTCAGATATTGCACAGTGGCTTGAAAGTGCTGAGCAAATCCTCAATGGTCACCTAGTTGATGGGAGCATGCAGAAGACTGCTGAGGAACTTGAGAAGCACAAGGTAATGCATGAAAGGATATAGGTGATTTGATGCCTTTCTGATTCGATGACCTAGCTGATCTGTGGCCCAGATACTTTAGTGTATTAGCTCTGAACCTTCAGCTCTTGAAGGATATAATCCCAGTGTGGTTTGTGGAGACAAATTGTGAGGCGGTCTAGGAAAACCTGTCGGATGTCGCATTTGAGGAAAGTGTTAATGGCCTTGGCGAACCCCCACATTTCAATAACTGAAATGTACTACATAACGTAACAGGTAAACAGCAGCAGATCAATGCACAGGCAATCTGACAGCCTTTATTGATCATTCAGCGACATCCGATGGGTTTTCCAAGACTGCCACACAATTAATGTGACCCACTCCAGCAACAGCAGACGCTTGTCGCATTTTAGTGGAAAGAGTTCAGGCCCCGTATTCATAAAGCTACTTAAGTCTAAGTATGATACTTATCTTTTGTGTTGAACAAAGCATAAGTGTCATACTTAGACTTAAGTAGTTTTATGAATACGGGGCCAGGGCTTTACGACTCAATAGCTGGACTAAATGTTCTAGTCACTCTGATGATTTTGCGTTTTCTCTGTGGCGACTGACACACATATTTTTTCCAGGCCCTCTTTGCCGAGACCACCTACTACAAGTCCATGTTGGACAATAAGAACAAAATCTTCCAGAAAATCCCCAAGGCCAAAGTCAAGAATGTCAACCATGGTGACCTTGAACAGACCATGCAAGATCTCAATCAAAGGTTCCAGGTAAGTCCAAGGTCAAGGACATAACCTTGACCTTGACTGCTTTACATTACTAGGAAATTTGCAATATTGTGAATGATGGGAGGTTGAATAGTACTCTAGTCGTTTTCTTTTCAACATGTTACCATGGCAACATTTCTTGTGTTCATTTGCATATGCCCCCATTAGTTCCTACCCCTTGTACCACATCAGGTTAGAAAAATTCTATATGGTACCTTTATTCACCAATTTGTAACCTTTTTCCCTATCTACCGGTACTCAATGTAGTCATCGTTTTAAAATTCATTTGAAAGTAGCCTACTTTATTCCATTCTTACTGTTTACCATTATGCGTCAGAGAAGACACATGTCTAGTATCAGAAAGTTTGGATGCGAGATATTTTCAACGTTTCGAGGACTGTGATGAAGTATATGATTAAATGTCTCATGATTATGAAGATTCTTTTCATAGGTCTGAAAATTGTTCACCCTGTGATCAGTTGAGTTCTATAAAGTCATTTCCATAGAATCATATTCATCCTAGAAATACTCGTACTAGATCCCAATTTTACCACCCCATAGGTGTTAGTTTTATCGCGCTGCTCCAGGTGAAAGTTTTCTTATTGCGAGTTGGCTCTCAATGGGCAATTCACTGTTGTTGGTTTCTGTACGACTTACAGTACGTTGCACAATTCACCTACCTTTATCTGCGTACCTTCCGCGGACGTCACGCAGAAGGTACGCTTCAGTCCATTGCGTATGGTATGTGTGCGTCACGCGTCTCTTCTGCGTGACGTACGTGCACCACGGGCGAATGACATTACGTCTTCACTGCGTGCTTTCCATGGCGGCGCGTGACGTCCGCGGAAGATACGAGGACGGTACGCGCATGACGCTGCATGTGGTACATGGTGCACGGCGCGGAAGGGAGGTCAGTTGTGCATCGTACTGTACGCTGAGACCAATGACAAAAACAACTGCCTATTCAGATTTCTATACCGGTAGTTGAGTTTTTCATAGAAAGCCAACTGTCCCAAGAAAATTCTCATGTGGAGCAGTGCCTTTAGTGTCAGTCACCAAGCATGCCAAGCTGCTAGTTGTCTCCCTTGTCTGCCCATTTGAAAGTTTACAGTTGGGTGATTGAAGATGTGATTTTATCCTGGGTTACAGTATCCTATTCCTGTTGTAATGGCGGTGGATATATTTGCTTCTTTATAATTGCCTTGTAACAATTTAGAATAGTTTAGGCCATCTAACTTTGTAAACATCTATGTTTTCTCAATTCGTTACATTCGCGTAGGTGATGGATTGGATTTTTCACGAATTTTATCAGTAAACAGTAATGGTCACTGCTGATGTTCAGAATTAAGAATTGGAATTGATGTTGGTTTCATAATAGGTTGACACCTAATAATTCAGATCCGTCGCTTCACAAGATGGCTGCCATGGTAGCCATTTTGAATTTCGCTGCTGTACGATAACTGATGCATGGGGCTGAGGGACATCTCCCGGCCTGTGGAACTTGTTTTCTTTGATGACATTCTGTAAAGATGATCTTTAGCTGTTCAGTGCGGCCATATGTTGAAATGTTCGAAATAAATTTGGCACGTCAGTCAGATTTGTTGATAACATTCCTGACTTGTCAGCTGACCGTTAGTTTTGTGACCATACTGTTTCCCCGCGCATCACGTGACTGACATTTCGTCTGCATGCTCCATTCATATGATTCTGGACCAACTTTCAGCGATGCTCCAGCGATGCCAAACATTGGGATTCGATTTTAGAGAAGGCCATGAAACTTTGGCGGAAATTCTATCAGCAAACAGGGCCATGTGAAGAATGGCTCCTGGAAGCTGATCGAATTCTTGCCAATGAAAATGAGCCTTTGAGTAATTTAATTCGAGAACATGTGGTAAGTACAACATTTGATTTTTTGCTATGAACCCAGTAGCAGAAAAGAGGACAGGAAAAAGGGAGAAGTCACAAAATTCCAAATCAACTATACATATGAATTTAAAAAAGGGTTGGAAACGCAGCGTAGAAAATTTCCTCATAGCTACCATCCGTTTCGTCATATCATTTCCTGTCCTCTTTGGAATGGCGTCCCCGATCCCAGATATTTCCATACACACACATCTACTTACTTCCTGCATGGCTCCGTATAACTTGTTACGCCACCTTTGGCGGCAGTCGGTTTCACAACTTGTGTTCCGTGGTCTTGGAATTGCTGGCTTCTGCACACTTGTCTCTAAGTTGTTGGACTATTGTTGTTTTTTCAGGGCGTCATATCTGTTCTCATCTTTTGTGATGTCTTGGCTATCTTCTGCTTGTACGGCTGGTTCCAATCAGTCTGACTCAAGTTTGCCGATATCCCATGTACATTTGATCCATTGATGTACAGTATATACAATTTATTGTACCCTGTGCATTGAAGTGTACATGTTGTACATTTTTGGCGCATTTTGTGCAGTACAGACCATGTACATATTCCTGTACCTCAGTACAATTTACGGCAAACTTGAGTGATGGCAAAGCATTCTCGTTGTGTGGATGAGGTTTTCCTTCTTATTTGTGGTTTTCACTGACACTGGCAAGACTCAAGTCTCACATGCTCTGAAAAGACAAGTGTCAAATTCAAGTACCGGTACTTTGTAAATGAGGATAAATATCGCAATACTGTTTTACCATCGTTGCTAACCTAAACACCTACCTTTGAAATACTGCATTTCCTCAGGCCTTGGTTATACACTCGTCAATACCTTAAAAAGCAAAAAGTGATAACATTAGTGTATTTTGAGAAAAATTTCTATCCTCGATCACATAAACTTTCTGCATAAGGGACACACTCCGTGTGAGCTACTGCGAAACTGATGTATTAGGCCAGCCTTACATACCACGATCTACAAATATACACGTGTCAGGGTCTATATTCGCTGTCCGCATGTGCAGTGAAGTACGTCTGACCACGGACAGGATTTTGCAGTAGCTCACGCGGAGTGTGTCCCTTACGGATTGCACCAGTACATTTCTTGAAACTACAAACCTTAAAACATTCTATGATTAACAGTGTGCAATACATGATGTGTGTGCATGAAAATTCTGGATGAAACTCCCCCGCTGTTTTGTGTTGTTTTGAAAAAGATTGGATTTCTTACTGACTGTTTACTATATTGTTTGTGATAATTGTTCTTTTTGGTAATGTTTGATGTTAAATGTAGAGCTCTCGAATGCACAAACATGTGGTAACATGGCAGTGCTTGATGAAAAATTGAACTGTAATCTTTACACATATCACCACAACATGTTTATACTGAATGCATAAAAAAATGAACGAAATGAAATTGACAAAGTGAATGCAAGTACTGCCCTGCTTTGGGTTTATATTCTAGTTGAATTGCTAGATGTGCTTAATATCTGTACTTATAGATACAGACCTCTAGAAATCAATTACTTGTTTGGATTGCCATTGACTACTGTACTGCATGTGAAGATTGTTTCTTGTACTTGTGATGTCAGTGTGTAGGCTTGGTTTATGCAGCATGTTGACCTGGCACCTCTGTCCCATCTGAGGAATCACAATTCTTGAAACTTCCTCCTCTATCTGCCCAGAAGGGTCTTCCTTGCTTTAAAATTGCATGTGAACTTTCCTTGGTGCTTGGAATTGGTGAACTGATGTACCCCTAACATTATCCTCATGTCCCTCAAGGTGGCTGCACCTGTTTCGTGCAAATGCGGAACTTTGACTGACAGTTGTCACTGTTTCTGAGTTGTCCCTCCCCGACATGGCTCCTGATCTCACCTATCTGGTGTTTGTCCATAACTCATACTTTCTCAGACTATCAAATGCTTGTGCATGTGGCATGCTGCAAATTCCTGATGAGTTGTTTGAAATAGATGTTAGTGTTTGTCTTTACTTCGTCTGTAGCTCAGCAGATGACACTGTGATACACTAAAGACTTAACTCTCATCTTCTTGATCTATTTTGGGTTCTTTGCATCACAGTGTTATACCAGAAATATATTTATGGTGATATATGTGATATATTTATGGTTATACTCATAATACTCAGTTGGTTGAATAGATCGAGTGCATTCAGTGAATTAGATATATTGCACTGCTCCACATTCATTGAATTAGACATATTAAGATACACATACATGTAAGCTTCATTGAATTTGATCGATTTCAGTAATAAATGAATTTGATCAGAAATTCATCCACCTTCACGTGAATTCACCCTGTGCATTTCTTTACATTCTGTTTTGGATGTTTTTGCTGGTTCAATATTCATGTTGCTTATCTTGTCACAAATTGGTGTTTTCCACTTGTTAATCAAGTATGCTTCTGGATGTGTAGGTGTTAATGTGCTAATAAAGTCTAGGGTGTCTTTTGAAGTTACTGTACTCTCCTCTCCAACTTTTGAGAGGGACATTGTTGAAAGCTATCTGGGAATTCTTCCTTTCGAACTCTTGTCAGGCCTTATTGAAATCGACAACTCTAGTCTTGCCTTCTGTCAAAACAACACAGGCTACACATCAAGGACAAGATTGATGCCTTAAAAATGCCTGCTACTGGGTTAAAAGTAGTCAACACTAGCATTCGATTTATTCCGATTTCACCCCTGTAACATCCATATCAACTTTCCTCTTTCCGTTTCAGGATTTCTTCAAGCATAATTTCAATCCAGGGATGCTGCAGAACATCCTGGATACGGGAAAAAACTTGCTGGATATGATCCAGGAAGACAAGCGCTTAGATCTTCAGCGTCAGTTAGCTAATTTACAAGCCCGATGGAAGGCAAGTGATTGGTGTGACCTTCACCTTATGTTCGACCTTCACCTTTATGTGACCTTGTCCTTTCTTGACCTGGTTTTGCCTTTGTGGTGTGTCATGTTCCACTGTTTCCCCGTAGCTTTCTAACTTTTGCTTTTGCAGCAGATGGGGTGGGTTACTAACTTCACTTTGCTTTTTCATATATTTTGGGTAACTGTCTCTAATTTGTGGCTTTACTAACTAACATGTAGGACATTTATTTCTTCTAAACCCAATAAAAACTACCAGCATATTCTGTACCCTGCAACCTAACTATAGGGCCGTATGCAGCCTCTGTCTCTGATACCTCAGTGCACATCATAACGATTTGGTATAAATCCAAGTGCTTTGATGACGTCTCTTCAGATTGCTGATGGCAGTGACAACATGTTGCTTTATTGGGCACTCACAACTGGCCAACTTGGAATTTGCTCATGTAGGCAGATTTCATGCCGGTCCGTCTGCTTACATCTCAGATTCAGAGGTTGCTTGTGTTGTATGTCACTAACAGAGTTCTATATGCTGTTCTTTGAGCTTGAGTGAAATAGATAGTATGGCTTGCATACATGTGACAACAAATTCTTCTGAATTGTTGTGACAACTCAGTCTGAATCGGCTCAGAAAACAGTCTTAACTTGCTTTAGAAGTTCCTCAATACACCTTATACCTCCTTCCTTAACACCTCATACCACCCACTACATGCCTCAGCAAAAAGATGTTCAACTAGAAATAAAAGGGTATTCCATTATAAAGACACTCTTATTATTTTCTTTACCTCTTGCTTTTGGGCAGCTGGCTCAGTACTCTGGCAAAATTTTAACTGTCAGGTCTAATTCTTTGTCGAACAACTCATTGGGCATTCATGCTTTGCCTTTGCGAGCATATTTCTTCTCAAAACTTATTCCGTTTCTGACTTATCCAAAGATATTCCTGTACCTACACATAAGTTGAGGCACACCATAATTATTTCTCATTCTTCATCCAATCAGTGTGATGTTTTGCTGTGTGTCTACTGCTTGTTTCTAGTTGAACACTCTGATGCTCGTTTTTATCAGTGTTTCATCTTTTAATCACTTTTTGCTTACATTTAATTGCATGCTGGACAATAGGGGTGACACTCACTAGACTATCTCTGGCTTCATTCGACCTAATATTAAACATAGTCACCTTTTTATGAAACTGAGGGTTTGGAAGAAAGAGAAAAGTGCAAACAGATGAATGATATCTGGGTCCTTTGAAAGACGCATTCCTATTTCACTTTGATCTTTTCATGGACACTCTGAACTTGTGTGAAAGACTTCCAAACACCTTAGAAAACTTTCATAAAAAGCGTTGCTCTTGTGAGACTCTGCTTGGCCGGTTTATAATCTTCCCCAGGGACATGAAGCACTCACAAAAATTCTTCACCAAAAAGGCAATTTCTCAGATGAATGTCCTAATGGTCGAAATCTCCCTCCGTCACAACCATTCACAATATCGGCAAAGAATTTTGTCTATTCCGAAAATGTCCTGTAAAGTATTCAGGAAATAAAGCAATGTACAAAGGAGTGCAGTCTTTGTTATGATATCTCGGTATAAAGACCAGGTATTCTGCGGGCCAAAGTCTCTATTGGACTGTGCTAATGGGGTCGAATGGCTAGAGATATAGGCTTTTATAGTTCATTTGCATACAAGGCCTGCCTCTGACAATTGTGAATGTCTAAAGACACATGCCCATTGGTTTTCAGTAACTAGGGTAATTTATTGCATTTTCCATTGGTCAGGTCTTTTGTGAGTGTCATTTCTTCACTCAAATGTCACGATTTCATAGATAATTTAAATGCCACGTTTCTATTGTAAATATCCTGTACCATCATTAAGTGAACTTGTAATGGCCTGGGCGGTTTTTCTCGCGCACCTAATTCAACGTGATTGTCCATACAAATATGTAATATTACTTTATTGTTGTCGACTATTGTATAAGTAATGAAAAGGCTTCCTCAATCGAGAGCCGGCAATATGTAGACATGCCTATCCAAATAACTTAAAGTTTAGTTTATGTTTTTTCGGAGAACTGGTTATGAAAGATAAGCAGCAGTCTAAAAACATGAAAAGAACACTTTGGCTGTGATGTACGACTTTCAACTTTTCCTCTGCATGCTTTGGAATATCTTCATATTGGCTGCGAGCTCGTTGTTTGTTGAAAAGTTCCTTGAAATATATCATAAAAATGCTTTAAGGGATTTGCCTCAAATGACAATATATTGTATTTTTATCGGCGCTTGGTTCACGCAACTATGACAGAAATCCTGTACACTGCACTTTGCAAGAGTATACATGATTGAGGGCATAATGAGGTGGAAAAGGTGACATTTCAAAGTCACCAATTTACGGGTTGCACTCTGTGGCTTTTCCATGTGCCTCTTAAGAATGAGTAATGTGCTGTGACAAAATTAATCATATGTCTCTTTGAGAGAATAACTCATGGATGACACTGTCCTCATTTGACATTTGAGGTGATCAACTCCGTGAATGTAATTCGATTTACAGTTCAAAATGGACAAGAAAACCTTTGAAATGTTTGTGTACTGTCAGAGGTCTTCCCACTTTCAAGTCCTGGCTTAATAAGACACCTCATGCCGATGTGAAACCACCCCCATTTCATTCACATTGTTGTAGCGTATACCTTTATAGATTTGATCGAGGTGCCTTTTCTCTGTAACCTTGAATAACTGCCAACCATACTGGCAGAAATAGTCGAAGCAGCTGAGGATGTACTCCTTTTGCTCCGAGATAGACATCAACTGATGAAGGAATTCTAGACACACCAGTTTGCCATGCTATCGTGCCTTGTCAGCTGGAAAGTAGTCCGAGATAGACAGCAACTGGTAAAGGAATTCTAGACACACCAGTTTGCCATGCTATCGTACCTTGCCAGCTGGAAAGTAGTCATGAGCTGTCCCAAAAACACAGCTGTAGCCCCGAGTTAAGTGGTCAAGATTCCTTTCTTTTGCTTTTGCCAGAAGTTCTCAAGAATGTCAATGACCACTTAAAACTTCACCTTCTGTTTGATTTGATATCAAAAACAGGCAACCCAGTCGAGGAACACATATTTTGTATAATCAAAAATGTCTAATGGTATTTGTCCAAGTAAGTGGCCTGTCAAATGGCAGAAGTGGTCAAATTTGGACAAACATTTCTCTTGCTTTGGTCCTCGACCTCACCCATGAGGTATTAACGGCCAAGTTGTGTTGGCCACAGGGCTAGCTTTTGTCAAGGCCTTGTCATAAAATATCGGTGCTGAGTTCTGACCTACATTTTTGTGATGACACCCTTGTGTTAAGGTTATAGAAATATTTCTTTATTATCCTTGATATGGATCATCACATTCCAAACTGGTTTACGTATTGAACTCAATTCCTTTACAAACATGTAGATCCATTACACGACATGGTGTTGACTTTCACCCTGCCAGCCTGAATGAATTGAAACTTTTGAATAACGAACTGAGCTATCAGAGTGTCATAGTACAAACGTCCCTTGTCGACCCCTCTGAGTTAGTGGATTCTCGGCTGAATCTAGCCACACCCCTCAAAAACAGAATATCATCATCATACTGATTGCCCAGTTTCATCTATTTAAATCTAATAATGTCATGTAATGTTCAGTTCTCAACTCAGTATGTGAATGCCATGTCTTGATGAGTTTGAAGGCCTCAGGTCACAGTCAAGATAGTCTTATATGAATTCATATAAATCGAAATAAAGTAGGAAGTAGAAATGTTAAAGGCCAATTCTTCTAAATACATATTATGTATTTTGAGTGCCCATCGTTCTTCAACCAATAAACTACGGCATACCCCTCATAAACTGGGCCCTTAGGGTTACATAGCAGAAGACTTGCACCTGTCACCCCTCAGGTGTAATTCCCATCATTTACTCAAATGTGTTTTCCTTTCACTGATGATCTCCTGCAACTGTGGTTTCCTCCTGCATAAGAAGGAATTGCCAGGTATTGTCTAAAGAGCCAACACCTTGTTTAATGTTGAATTCGGTTGTAATTTCAGAATGTTGTGTTCAATGCCCCCATTCGTCAAATGAAACTGGAGTTTGCCGAGCCTGAAGAAACATTCCTACACAATGTGCAGGCAGCAGAGAAAATACTGGCAGAGCAACAAGAGCAAATTGACCGTCATGATGATCTCTTGCCGATCTTGGAAAGGCACAAGGTAAGATTTGAACGGTGAAATTTGTTTACTGTGATTAATCCTTGCCAGGGTTGGCCAAATGTGTAAAGCCTAGTTCATACTCCGTCGCAGGACCATCGGCGTCCGCCGGGCGATCAAAATCTGGATGCCGACTTCAACAAGTTGATTCATAGTCCAGTGTACTTCAGCGACGGCGATGCGTCATGAAATGACACAAGTATTTACAGTCTCCCGGTCGGACGCTGACCAAATTGCACGACGAGGTCGGCGTTGAACGCGAGATTGCGCGATCGCTCGCCGACGATGGTCACGCGTCGAAGTATGAACTAGGCTTATGGAAATTATGAATTTTTGTTGTGGCACTAGAGAAATCCCAAATCATGTTTCTCTTCTTGCCTTCTCCCAACAGGAAGTATTTCAACAGAGCAGCTTTTTCCCCACATGTGAGAAATGTCTTAGCGACATGAACATTATCTGTGATAGTTTGCACAAATATCATCCTGAGGATCAGAGCCTCAAGGAATCCTGTGACGCCCATCAAGAACGATGGCAGAAACTTGGCAGTGCCATAGATAAGATGTATACCTACCTCAAGTCCATGCCGCAGAAGTGGGATGAGTATAATGCCAAGTAAGTTCAGTCATTTAAAGGTTCCTTATGACCGGCTGATAACCTTTGTCATATTGATGACCATAGCTCAAGAACAGTTTGACCTAGGGAGCTCATATTTCCTAAAAAGGTACCCTCATGTTCTTGGCTCCTCAGTCCCTCCTGCCTGCCTGCCTCCATATCAGCTGTCTTTGTTTTCAGAATTGAACAGTTGGAGAGCTGGATGTCTGAGACAGAAGAATCCATTCTTGACCTACAACAGGAGACAGAATCTGGTGATGATTACAAGGCCAAGGTCAATGTTTTCAAGGTCAGTTCTCAAGGTCATTTTCCAAAATCTCTCTAAATATCCTCTGATCTTGTGCTCAGAAATCTTGATGTTGTGTTCATCTGTGTGGAATTCTGAAATGTTTGTGGTTAGTAACGTCCACAAAGAAAGCAGCAGATGATATCTTCTGTGACATTTGTCTTGGGATCACGAAAAATTCGAACATCTAAAGATATGTTCTTTTTTCTCCAAGATATTTTTTTTTGACATTTTTTCTGAAATTTTGTGTCAGGTACCAGCTAGTATTTGTACTGGTAAGGTAAATGAGAGTGGTTTGGATGAAACACCACTCTTTCGTTTGTTCTGTTTTGATAAGATCAATAAAAAGATGTTGAACTAGGTCTTGTCTTCTGCCAGATTCACCTCGTGGTTAAATGAACCACAAGAAGTTTGCAGTTCTATCACATGTACATTATTTTGCTTTTTGTATGGGCACAATTCACTGTGCTTCTCACTGTTGATCACAATCACAATGTGAAATTGACTGACCTACTACGAGCTTGTTCCTGGCTTCTAATCCAAAATGCAGATTTCTGTTCGATGCAGCAAGTGTCTTGCTGTAGCAAATGATCGTAGCTGTCCTCAGCTCTCAGGAGTTTTCCCCATGATATCACTGATGGTGTAAAGGAAATGCCCTGAAATTTACCTTTTCCCTTATTTTCATCACACCCAACTGAAATACCTATGTTTCATTTACAATTAAAGAAACTAGTGCATCCAACGATTACCATAACACACGTAAGCATGCTGTGTGTGTAGAAATATCACAAGTCAATGGACCGCAACCTTATGACCTGTTCGCCTTCTGTTTTCCCTCCCTCCAGCCCAAAGCAGTAATATTGGTGCAGAAACTGTTGGTAATGTCTTTGTTTATCGGTTGCCATGGAGATGTCATACCCTGGCATGTGCTTGGCTTTGGCATGTCCTGATACCCCCTTTGACCATTTCAGTTAGCTTTTCGTCAGATGTTCCCTTAGGTTGGTGTGAAAGTCTGGTCGGCTAGGACTTCAGTTGTTAGATTCCCTAGGTGTTAATTTCCTTTTAATTTCTAGTCCCAGACACTCAGCTGTGATGCTTTAACCTTTGATATCATGTTACCAAATACCAATGCGATCAAAATAATGGACCAGTGTGTGGCTCGTCCTGGGGCTGAATCTGGTTTCACAAATCCCTGTACACTATTTTGTTGAGATTAGGCCGCGTGCCAATCCTGATAAAAGCACAACAGTTATCAAAGGTGTATTCCAATCAACCGTATAATTACCTGGGGGACTTTCTCAAATGGATACATTATGGGCTTGGAGAGATCAAACATATTTGTTGGTTAAATGTGTCGGTTCTTAAACCTTGATTAGAGATGTATGCAAGAAGTATAATCTAAAGTGCACACCACAAAGTTCCAAGGAAGTTTTCCAATTTTAGATTTTAAAGAAGTTCTTTAGTTCATTTTGATTCTTTATCATTTTGGCGACAGACTTTGATCCATTGTATGAAAGAAACTTCTTTGAGCCATTTTAAAATGCACCATCTTAACAAAGTGGAGATTTGGTGCACTTTTCCACACTTGCACTCTTCATTTGTTCATGTTTGGAATCACGACCCAGTCATCTTCTCTTTCCCAAATATATAGCCGCTATTTAACATTGAAAAATCCATACATGCTGTTTTGATGACCTGATCTTTCTCTTCTTTTCTTCTGCTGACCTTTGACTTCAGTTTGAAACTTTAGAACATCTTTCCGTCAAACCCAACACATGCTTACATCATATGTCACATTTATTGGACTCTCCCAATCTTTCAGTTATCTCTCCTTTCTTTGTTCCTGCTGACAGAAGTCTCTTTCGTGCAGAAAAAAACCTTCTCACACCTAATACACATTCGACCAGCTGAATTGCGCAATGCAATTCAATTATATCTCCCCAGCACATTTCTCAATTTCACCATACATGTATCTGTACACCACGAGGCACCAATGTTTCATACACCCTTAATATACGTTGTATGTCAGATTTTCCTTCAAACCTGTTGGTAGAAACGAATTGGACATAAGACTGACCAGGCCTTCTAGCATCCTTAATGGCATATGAAATCTTATTTGATGATTAAAACAGGGCTTTAAAATAAGAATTAAAGCCATGAACCACAAAAACTCCTTCTGGTCCTTGTGTTTTCTTGTGCAATCTGTATCAGGGCAGTAGCGGGACGCACAGGTTGAGTTTGTAAAACATTGGTTAGGCTGAAGTCGCATTCTCCTGAACCTTTTCAGAATCTCGTAACTGACATCGATGGCAAACGTGATGATGTCAAGTCCCTGGTCAACCAGTTGGATGTCTTGTTGAAGGAGTATTCAGACGATGAAGCAGCGCCGCACCATGCAAAGCTAGAAGCTGTGATAAATCGGTAAGTGTTGGTCAGGTGCAGTGGAAAACAAGTGGGTGTCGGGGTGACACAGTTGGTGTTGGGGTGGCGCAGTGGAAACATCGGCGCCTGCCACCACTGAGGTCGCGGGTTCGATCCCCGGTCGTGCCAGTGGCTTTATGTGGTAGAGAGGGCGATCTCTCCTCGACATCGTAGGTTTTCTCTGGGGGCTCCGGTTTCCTCCTACATATCTTTAATATCGCCAAATATTGTTTGATGAGTAGCAATAATGCCCTAAGGGGCACTTGCACTCCTGAAATAATATTTTGAAATAATATTTTAAAACAAGTGGGCCTAAGTATCCAGTACATAGAGGCGGTTATCCCTAGCTGATCTGACTATAATGTTACCGGCCGCATGAACCATTACCTGGCGTGTAAGTCCACCTCAACCCAACCTGGCCACCGAGAATGTCTTTTGTGGCCTTTAGAGTTGGCTGATTGTAAGATGATTGGTATAATTCAACTTTATTCAGGTACAAGAAACTGATGCCCGAAGTTGATTCCACGGACAACATGGTCCAGACAAAGGTGCAGTGTTATAACTTTAAGGATGACGTGGAGAAGAAAAAGGACTGGTTGGGGGAGACAAAGAAATCTCAAGAGTCAGAGGACCCGTACGACGACATCGAGAAAGTGCGGAAGGCACTCGATGATCAAGAGGTGAGATTGGACTTGGAGGGTGTTGTGACAGTTGCAGTAGGCACTGCTGTTCATTCTGCGTAATGTAAAATGAGTAAATGAGGACACATCGACAAAAGTCATGATATGAGCACTTGGCCTTGGAAGTAGAAAATGGGAAAAATTTTAAGCAATGTTCGACCTCTGATGTTCTCGAAGGATTGTGATGGATGTATTTTATGTTTCAGAAACTGATGGCCAGGCTTGACTCTGAGAAGGCAGGCGTCTACTCCGAGATTGAAGCTGGCAAATCACTGAGTAAACAACACGGTGCTACTGGCTTCATGCCTGAAACTATAGAAGGACTGGAGGCAAACTGGAATGAAACTGCTACATTAGCTGAACAGAAACATCAGAAACTGAAGGTTTGTATTTTGCCTTATTTGTGGTACTGGATTTGCATTCTTTCTCACCAACAAACGGTGGCTCGGAGATTAAGCTCGGCAGTTCCTCACTGTCATCAAATGATCTCGATGTTGTTCTTCTAGGACCATCTCCATCGATGGGAAGACTACAAAGGTGCTAGGAATAAGATTTTGGACTTCCTGAAAACTGCTGAGAATGAGTGCATGAGGAGCCACTCCCCTGGTGCTGGTCAGGATAACCTGCAGAAACAGCTCAAGACTAAAGAGGTTTGTTCACATTTTCACTGCTTCTTTAGTATGTTGCTGTTTTAGGGAACAAGACAGGCCTACTTGTGACTGTTATAATGGCTCTGTCCTTGGCAGCGAGGTCTGAAACCTCACTTGTAACAATGATTGTTGTACTGAGTATTTTACCCTGAATGACTGCACATCTAAACAGATAAGATCATGGGCACAAATCGAAATGGTAACGGCCAGTTTCCCAGCAGTTGACAACCGGTTTCTCTGAGTGGCAGGGACTGGCTAGCTTGAGTTCCTCAGTATGTGAGTTGTTAAAACTATTGCTGTCAATGCTTGAACCATGTGACTCGATGATTTCAGGAATTCCTTGAGCGTCTTCGTGATCTCGGCCCAATGATCGAGGAGATGGAGGCACTGAATAATGAACTCCAAGGTGATGCTTCCTCAAAAGGAAAGGCCACGCTCCAGGATGAGATAGACGGGATGAGTCACCGTCTCCAGAATGTCTCCGACACCCTCAACGACAAAGCAGACGAACTTGACAACCTGAACAACAAATGGTTTGATTTCTACCAGAAAATGGACGATTTTGGCGTCTGGTTGGGTGACAGTGAGGACCGTCTGCAGAAGGCGATGGATCCCAGAATCTCACCCGAGGAGCAGTTTGATAAGGCCAAGGTCATCTGCTCCGAGATCTACGACAACCACGAATCACTAGAAGACATTGAGAAACTAGCACGCGAATTGACACAGAATTACCGGTCTCGTGAAAATGCACCGCTGAAGTCCAAGTTGGCGACAATGCGGAAACAGTGGGAGACTTTGTGTGGACGGGCCAAGGAAAAGAACCAGTCCCTCTCTACGAATGTCACCCATTGGCAGGTGTACCAGAATAAGTTACAGCTGCTGATGCCATGGATGGAGGGAGCGCAGAAGTATTTGAACTCGGAGATACCAAAATGTGGATCATTGATGGAGTCACAGGAGCTGTATGACAAACATCAGGTAGGTGATGTTGCTGTATTCGTTGTTTTGATGGGCCCCATCTTGGTTTCTACGAGATTTCCTAAAAAATCACAAATGCAAATGTGACCCGTGCCAACAAAATGAGTCGGAATGCACAGAGAAGAAGACCCAAAGTGCACCAACGGATTGTTGATTTCAGTATTGTCTGGCCATTGTGAAATTTGACTCTGTCAATTTATAGAGTTGTTCTCTGGTGTCATGTTGAGTCTTCTTTCCGGGGCATTCGGACTCATTTTGCTGGCAGAGGTCACAAATGACGATTTGGTCATGGTAGGCAAATTCATATTTTGCAACCAATCACATGTTTTGGTTTGCCTACCAGATAAATGCACATGTGGGAGATCACTTTACAGTTCAAGATGGCGGGGGGGGGGGAGGGGAGGGGCTGGTTAGGCACCTAGCCACCTCCAAGAGCAACATTGTCAGCCACAGAAAGCAACAAGATGACATTGTAAATGTCGTATGGTTCCCGAGGTAGGCTACTTCTTCCACACAAATGGTCCAATGATAGAGATCAAGACACATTGATAGAGTAGAGATGAGATACATCGATAGGGAACCATACGATATGACATGATGGGACGTGACGTGGTGTGACGTCATGTGACATGACGTACATGACGTCACATGACATGACGT
>NMRB01000312.1:70323-88757 GCA_002633025.1 Notospermus geniculatus | reverse complement strand
ACACACACACACACACACACACATACACACACACACACACACACACACACATACACACACAGACACCATGACCAAACACAATATGGTTCCCGATCTGATTGATCGGGAACCATAATTAGTTGAAATTGAGTCATTGAGAGGGGGAGTATCCTGTTGGTTGAAATTCTTGTAATATCTTTACCTCAACTTGTCTTCCAGTCCTTCCTCTCGGAGCGAGATGAGAATAACGAATTATTTGAAAAATTGAATGAGGAGGCGAGTAACATCACTGACCAGCCGTCCGTCCAGACTGAGTTACAGAAACTCTGTAGGAGGTGGAATAACCTGATGGTCCAATCAGATGACAGAACACTCAAGATCGACAAAATCTTTGGCCAGTGGGAGGGTTATGATAAAGACTGTAAAACGTTTGACGAGATGGCGGACAAGATGAAGGAACAGCTTCAGAAAGAGCCCAACTACAACAGTATTTACATTCCAACTCTTGAGCAAGAAATGTCTGCCTGCAAGGTATGTGTGGTTTGAAATTTCAACAAAAAATTGGTAGTTTTCCAAGCACAATACATGTAAATTGAAAGAACTTTTGGGACCAGTTGTTAATGTTCTTTCCAGAAACGTCCAGTCACAGTATTTAAAGCCCCACAGTATTGAATTTTACGATATTTTCAAAAAGTTAGGAGAGTGCACATATAAGGTCCCATAGCCTCCTGAAGGTCCCCGAAATGCTTGCCTGATACCCACTTCACAGAATCAAGGCCTAGTTTTCAGCACGCATTGGAAAAAATTGCAGGGAGAGCTCTGATGTATTCTGACAGAGCGTAGTACATTTTACACTATGCTGACGTCGTGACGTCATGCGAGAATCGCGGCGATGATTTGCGTTTTTCACATTCAGTACAGTGGGGCTTTAATCAAAGTTTTGAGCAGTTCTTTGGTTGGTGGTTCAGTATTATACCTTTTGGTTTCAGTCTTAAATATAATTCTCTTATAAGGTTTTCTCTCTCTCTCTCTCTCGCTTTGCCATCTAGGCCCTCCAGGAGGAGTTACGCAGCCAGGCACCTCGCTACAATGCAATGGTGCAGAGCTTCCAGACCCTGAAACTGATGATTAACCTGGCGAATCTTCCCACCATTGAAGAAGAACAGAAAGATCGCAAGACGCTGTGGGAAACCCTGAATAAGGAGGTCACTGATAGGATCGAGAAGTTAAATGGCAAAATCGATGAGCGAAAGAATANTGCGAGGAACCTCAAGGCTTGTTAGGCCTGATATTAACCTCAGTCTTTATTGCAGTGAATTCACTATGCTGGATGGTGGCGCTGAGATACTGTGTTCGATTCCCAGCTCAGTTGGCGCTCTGTATTCTCAACTGATCTGAAAGAATGAGTGATCCACTGAATGAGCTGTGCCTCGAGTCCCCCGAAATGCTTGTGGAGACTTGGGTATGATGTGAAGTGCTCTGAGACTGTATAACAATGGAAAGGCTACAATGTAAAAGTTAAAATCAACATTATTTTGCAACTTCGTAATGTCTAGTCTCCTTTTCGTTGTTTTCCCAGCTTGCTGAACTCGACATGGTAACAAGCCAAGAGCAAATGGATGCACTCAATGCGAAGGTGGCACAGCTTCTGGAGGAAGGCAAAAATATCCCAGGCTTTGACGGTACTGCCCTGGAGGCGAGGTTGGCAGATATCAATGAAAAATGGCAGGCATCGCAGCAGGTAGTGTATACTAATTGGCATTCAATTAGTTTTCAGGTTTTTGTACCGGCCCTGTTAAGGTCAGTACCTTATGTACTTTGCATGCTCAAAATACATCCCTAAGTCATTTCTTAAAATTTTCTTCTTTTTAACCATATACATGTATTTGAAATCTTTAAGTTTTGCAACTGTCAGCTTCTTTTCATGGACCAATATGTCAAAAAGTCCTCCAGTTTTTATCAATTGTTGATAAAGATGCTTCTTCTGATCAGGATCTATTTTAGTCTTTTATTTTCCAAAATAATTTCATTTGGCTGTCAAAAATTATTTATGAGTAGGATGAATCTGATGAGTGTCCTAATTTCTTAGAATGAAAAGTTCTGAAGAGGAAAGTTTAGTGGGATGGATTTTGTCAAGTCCATGTTCTACAGTAGATTCAAACTTTCCCTCATAATTTCCTTCCAATAGGTCTTTTCAAACTAAAGAGCAAACTTGACCAGCACATTTGACATCTCCTGTTCTCAATACCAGTAAGACCCTAAGTTAGAAATTAATCTTTCTACCAGAAATGATTACTCGGCAGAATTCCCCACCAAATTTGCTCTCAGTTTGTGAAAGACTAGGCTTCCTGATCCTGTCCTTCAAATATTCCTACAAAAATCTGTAAAATATGACAACCGAAATTTAATGTTGGTTCTGGTATGATAAAACCTGTATATAGAAATTTGACCATTCCTCGCTCACAGTCTATGGTGATGGGATCATATCAGTCATAACTAAAGGTCATATGATACATCCATACTCATATGAATTTTATTCAGAGCATGTGTCTTTAATACACTCAACTTACTTTGAAACAGTCTTGTGCCAGTTCCCCTCCCATCATTCTATTCAACCACCCAAAAAATACTTCCTCAATATCCGTAAACAATGTTAACCATATAAAGTTAAAAGTTACCCATCAATTTTTGTGTTCCGAGGATTAGGGGCAAGTGGTGTATTCACACATCAGATTTAAGGCAGTGACAGACTGGCGCGTCCTGCCAATCAGATTCTTTGGTAGGTGTTTCGGTCCGTGTTACCGCCTCCCTGATTGGTTGAACGCTTTCCGACGCGTTGCTTACGCACCAGTATGTCACCGCCTTCATTTGTGAGGAGCGTCAAAAATGGCTTCACTAGCTGCCCTGATAATGATAGTGGTAGCTGCAGTTGTGGGCGAAATGAGTCACTCTATTGCCACTCGTAGAGAGGGTCCAGCTGGAAGTTGAACAAACCAAGTACTACCCCTGATCCTCATATATGTCTACTAATCTGTTCAATTCTTCAGGTTAATGTAAATAGTGATACGTGTGTCTTGACTTGTTACTTGTCTCTGTTCAGAAAATTGCAGAAAATAAGGAAAACCTGGACTCTCAGGTGTCCTATTGGGATCAGATCAACGCTGCGCAAGAAGAACTCAACAACTGGCTTGATGGCACTGTGGGGAAACTCGAGGACAGCGAAGCCAAGTTCGACGATGTTGTCAGTGTGGAAGGGAAAGTGAAGAAATACAAGGTTGGTTTAATACTGCATATCTGCCTTCATGGGCCATATTCATAAAGGGTGTTTAAGAGTTAAGACGCGTGTAACTTCGTCAAATGCATGGTGGAAGTGTGTGCATTTAGTGAAGTTACACGCGTCTAAGTCTTAAACACCCTTTATGAATATGGCCCCATATGTTTCTGTGTTTAGCACTTGAAGAATCTGAAATTTTTCAAGATGGTTGCCTTTCACTTGGGCAACCTGTCAAAATTCAATGTTCCTCAACCTTTCTTCGATTGGTCATGGTATCACACTGTCTTAGTTTGTTGCTCTGTGCTTTACATCCTTAACTTCTCTCACAGGGTGAACTACCATACTATGCAGAAAAGGCTGAACAGCTCCGAGCAAAGATTTCAGAACTTGAAGCACTCGGTGGTGGCAAAGAAGTCGAACCCTTGAAAGAACTACTCGCACAGATTGAAGACAAATTCAGCAAGGCTCAAGATGTTGCTGAGACCCTGGAAGACAAGGTTGAAGACTACACCCAGAGAAGGAACAGTATTACTGACGAGATGGATGAGTTGAATGATCAGATCACCAAAGCTCGTGAGGAGCTGGCAAAGTGTGATGACCTCTCGGGTACGCCAGAGGAAATTGCTGAACGACTTACAAAAGCCAAGGTGGGTGTTACTGTAGGGATGTGATTTGTAGCGAACCTCAGTGACTCTCTGGAAGGAACGTGCCGTGGTGCCATGGCCACTTAATGAAGTTGATTTGTGTGCAAGCTGTGATTTCCGTTTCAAGTTATCCAACATATAGCACAAAAAATGATGCACAAAATGATAGTAAACATAAAGTTGTCTCCGAATTTCGCAAATTTTCGACCCCAACCGGGGTCTTCCTCAGGCACTTTCTAGTAGAGATCCCAGAAGTAAATGAGCTGGATTCCAATTATGGATCTGAAGTACATGTATTAAATTCTGTTTCAAGTTGTGACTGATTCATACTTTGTAATTTATAGGGAATCCAAGAAAAACTTAAGAAGGATGAAGACAGACTTGCAGAACTGCAGGGCGATCTCACCTCCCTCAACACCGAGTACGACATGGCCACTGAAGCTCAGGCCCTGGCAAAAGATGGCACCGTCCTCGCCAAAAAGTACGACAACACCATGCAGCGTGCTGAGAAAGTCGGCGAGGGGCTCGAGACTGCTTTGGAGCAGCAACACCAGGAGGCGCAGCATGACCAGCAGCGATGGTTGAATGCTGCCAAAGAGAAGGTTGCTTGGTGCAGTGATGTCTCTGGCGACAAGTACAGCATTGAGGCCAAGTTGGCCACCATCAATGTAAGCATTCCAACTGACAGATTGCAAATTAAAGCCCCACAGTATTGAATTTTACGATATTTTCAAAACGTTAGGAGAGTGCACATAGAGGTCCCATAGCCTCGGTAAGGTCCCCAAAATGCTTGCCTGATACGCACTTCACAGAATCAAGGCCTAGTTTTCAGCACGCATTGGAAAACACTGCAGGGAGAGCTCTAATGTATTCTGACAGAGCGTAGTACATTTTACACTACACTGACGTCGTGACGTCGTCCGAGAATCGCGGCGATGATTTGCGTTTTTCACATTCAATACAGTGGGGCTTTAAGGTTCCTTGCCAACACTGGGGTTCAAGCATACTAAGCATTGTCTCCAAGTGCTCAGCAGAGAAAACATTCCATTCTATGGCGTATGTCCGCTTGTTGTACATGGTTCATCATCCTTGTATAAATAAACGGAATAGAATGATCACGCTTCCTTTTCTGAAAGAGTGTGTATGTTACTAGTATTCTAGGAAAAGGTTATGGTTGCATTCCCTATTCTTACAGGAACTTTTGGATAACCTTGGAGACGGAGAGGGCAAGACGGAACTGCTGGGTGAGAAAGCACGTCTGCTGAAGTCTATCTTGCCACCAGAGAAGGCCAACCTGATTGATGAGCAGACGTTAACTTGTCAGGAATCCTGGAAGGACTTTGTTGACAGTATCAAGGCCACAAAGTAAGCAAATTTTGCTTTGCTTGGTAATCAGAACTGTGTGGATTGCATGAAGCTGTTGCAAATCAGATCATGATGGGTTGATCTGAAAGCCAATTACTGGTATACGGAGCAATATTTGGCTGCTCAAAATACTATTCCAGTTGTACGTTTTTGGGGCTCCAGGTAGCCACATGCAGTCACCTCTTTTGTTTTGCATTCAGCCATGAAAATATTTTGCCTCTGTCAGTTCTGTGCTGATGAAGTTCTATGCGAGTGTATGATGGTACATGGTCTTTTGACTTCTGTTTCAATATTGCTTACGGGCGTTCTGGCTCTTTCATTTACTCAGATTTGAGCTCGAAAATGCTATGGACCAGTTCAAGGAGTACGATGCACTGAACGAGGATTTGTCTCAGTGGTTGAAGGATACAGAGATGACAGTCCGCTCGGACTCCAACCTCAAACCTGACCTCAAAAGCAAGAAGGAACAGCTGGATAAGTTCAAGGTATGGGACACAAAGCTGGCGATGGTTGGGTCTGTAGTGGTTAATCGGTAATGTTGAGGTCTAATTGGCTAGTTTCTGATCCAGTTCAGTCAGTCCAGGTCTTGTCCCGAGGAAGGGCACTGGCCCCTTAACTGGGTAGGATGTCATATTACGTCATTATGAAATCGGGGGAATCCCTGAAAACACCCGAGGATCAGAGCTTGCGTAGGGCGTAATAGTACGCCTTACAAGGAAATGGTGCTGCACAGTGCGTAGGACGTTATATTACGTCTTGAACCTTGTGTGTCAAATCCTTTTTTTTGCGATTTTTTTTCAAGAAAAAAATTAGAACTGAAAAAAATTACACAGTTTAGAGTCATACTAATGTGTGTGTGTTGGGTTGGGCTAACAGATGTGATGTCCAGTGTTGATATCAGTGGCATCTTGAAGTGATTCTGTAGAAATTACTTTATAATGAACTTATTTCATAAATCATTTTACCTCTTTACAGAAACTAGGCCAAGATGTGATGGGGCACAAATCAGAAGTGGATGACATCATGAAGCAAGCGAATGAAATCACAGCTACCACTCATGACCAGAGGGTTTCCACATATGCCAGTCAGCTCAACACCAGATACGGGAACTTGTCTGGAAATATGAAGGTAAGGCCGTGTGTGTGGCTACTGTGTGATTCAATAAAATGTCCCATACTATGGGTAAAGTGTGTTGTCAAGGGGATATTAGGCCCTCCTCATTCATGTGTATTTGCGGGAGACGTTGTCAGATTGTCGCCGCGGAAATACAAGCTCTTGATGTTGACAGGTTTGTTTAGGTTCTTCTCCGAGACAGGATTACGCCATCTCTTAAAATCAAGGAATTTATTGATTTCTATCTGTTTCCTTGCAGGATTTCATTGAAAAGTTTGAGCAGAATTGTCAAGACCATGAAAATTATGCAGAAAATTACAAGTCGTCCTCTGATTGGGTGAAAATGGCCAAGGACCGTCTGAATTCGTGCAAGGACCCCACTGGTGACCGTGAAGCCATTCAGGCAAAACTTGATGCGGTCAAGGTAACTATTGCACATCTTGTAGGCTATTAGAGAGGCATTGTGGTAGGAATGGCACCTGTCAGCACTAAATTTGTTGGAAAATGTAGAAAATTTGTCTGAGGGTAAGTCTCTTTGACAGTAAAGGTTCTACTGGAGGTGGTTGTCAATAATAAGATATTACTTGCCTTACTTCTGAAAAGTGGATGCATGACATCATTAATACGGTACTTTGGTACATTTTCTCGAATCTTGTGATTGCAGGACATGGTCCACAACAAGGAGGTTGGCATGGCCAAGTTCAACAGTGCCATTGAGTCAGGGGAAAAACTGTACCCAACAACTGCTGCAGATGGCCGGGAAATCATCCGCCAAGAGCTCCGTAACTTGCGTGATTCTTGGGAGACCTTTGCCGACGATCTGAATGAAACCCAACGTGACTTAGAAACACAATTGATGCAGTGGACGTCATATGACGACAGTTTTGACCTGTTGGCGAAGTGGCTGGACACGATGGAACAGAACCAGTTGACCTTGGTGGAGGCCAAGGACACACTTCCAGAGAAGAAATCAATGCTTCAGCATTACAGGGTATTTGACCTTTCTGTTGTTCTCCTGACCTTTTGACCTTGACCTTGTTCCTGCCTTCTACCCCACACCAAATGTACATTACATGTTCACATGTTTGCACCTTCACATCCTGAGGTTTGAGTTTTTTCTGCTCACAAAATTACCTTTTTCCCATCAAAGTACTTGATTTCACTGATGTCTTCACCACTGTTTTCTATGCCACAAACTCTTTGTAAATTAGACATACATGTAACTTGATGTGGTTGCACAATTTAAGTTGGTGACATACTGCATGAAACATCACCCAAATCATTTCCACACAAATCTCAAACACTTCCACACGAAATCAGTTCTTTTTGAGGGACTGACATCTTATTTTTTTGCGAAGTTTATAAAAACTATTCAGGTGAATTCATTCTAGTGTTTTGTGGTGTTTTTTTTTCTGCACATAACAAAATATATTTCATACATATATGTAGTTCTCGAGTCGAACACATGGATTTGAAATTAAGTCACATCACAACATTCATCACTGGACAAGGAACAAAGTTATCGTCTGATTGGAGAGCAACTGGGAGTGCCACTTCACCTGGCAGTGTTGATTCATTGATACATATACATTGTACTTTCAAAGTTGTTTAGTGCGCCTTACTTTACTGATTTGAATTCACCTTCCTTGCTGTTGTATTCATTTCCCTTGCCAATGCTTTTGGTTGTGAATAATGCTTTTAAATTGCTGTAATGCCTCATGCCGTTGGGGTGACCTTGTTGATATACCATGCATTGACCGCTTAGTACATTTCAGAACCAATACCAAGACATCCTATCCCATGAGACAATCATAGATAATGTCTCTGACAAAGCCGAGACCCTTGCTGTGCCTAATGTTGCACACAGGATGGAACAAGTAAAAACCCGATATAAAAAACTCTGCGATACTGGAAAGGTAAGTTGGGAGATTATTGGCTCGCTTGTCTCGATGGTAGTGACTAGTTGCAGAAAAGCAAGAGAAGACTGAGACTTTGTTCACCAATATATTGTTCACTGATTGATTCTGAAAAATTGTCAACACATGTATTGTTCTTTGTCACAACGATTGATAGGATGTGGTGGACAGATGTACCGGTATTGGGAATCCCACTGTGCCAATTAAATTGTTTTCCCAAACATGTCCTGGAGAACACATAGCGAGCTTACACCTAAACCTTGGCTGTTCTCTGCTTTCTTGGTGGTTTGTAAACCTCACTGGGTCCGAGTCTTGCTGAGGCCAGCTGTTTCTTGTCTATTGCCCTTGGCCGTGTTCTGAAGTTTAAATCGCATAGAGTCCTGTTGCTCATAGATCACTTGTCCAAATACTCCCTTGCAGTAAAATTCATCTGACGCCTGAGTCTAGGAATGGGTGGATATTTGAGAAAGAAGATATATGTTCAAGCTCTTTGTTTACTCCTTACTAAGTTTTGTGATCCATCTTCTTAGGAAAATGTCAAACTCTGTGAGACTTACGTATCCCAGCACCAGAGCTATCAGGATAGTTACCACCAGGCACGCGACTGGCTACATTCAATATCTGACCGGCTCGATACGTGCACAGATGGCGCTACTGATAAACACACCTTGCAGAATAGGCTGGATAGAATACAGGTAAGATTCCTATTGGCTAGGAAAGTTTTGTGATCCTTCGAGGAAATTTTTGTGATCCTTGCAAGGCACATTTGAGAGATTTTTTCCTTGAAAATTGACCCTTCATGCAGATCTTTGGAAAAAGTGGACCTCTTGTGTGCCGAGGGCTGTCTTTATGCTTCTGTCTTTGTACATGTAGACTGTTGTCATGTTCTTGGATGATACCGTACTGTAAAGCAAGATAATTTCGCGGCTGGAAATTTTCACGAATCAAGAATTATAGACATTTTCGCGGCAGGATATTTTCGCGAGTCTCAGCCATTTTTTCAGTTTTTTTTCACGGACCGTATGTATCACTTGCGTGTACTCATATTCGCGACAGGAAATTTTGGCGACTCATACACTCGCGAAAATTTCCTGCACACGAAATTTTCCTGCTTTACAGTAGTTGGTGTGTTGAAACTGTATGTCTGCTTCTCATTTGTAGGATCTCACGATCTCCCTTGAAGAGGGCGAGGCCAAGATTAATGTTGCCAAAGAAGAGGGCACCAAGACTCTTCCCCAGACTGCTTCAGATGGTCAAGTAGTCATCCGTAAAGAGTTAGAGCTCCTGGAGTCTGAT
The DNA here is from genome assembly GCA_002633025.1 of Notospermus geniculatus. Lineage (NCBI taxonomy): Eukaryota > Metazoa > Nemertea > Pilidiophora > Heteronemertea > Lineidae > Notospermus > Notospermus geniculatus. Next base: position 79,170 of record NMRB01000312.1, on the reverse strand, counting down.
TGCGACCAGTTTAAATTCAAATCATCAGATGCCAGAGTTAATTTGGAAGCAACTTTGAATTCTCTGCAAGACTATGATGATACTTATGAGAACCTGAACCATTGGATTAGGGATTTGGAGGTGCAGATCCGTGACCACGAGCTCATGTCGACGCTGCCAGAAAAGATGGATCAGGTTGAGAAATTTAAGGTAAGAATCTCGAATATGATGGAGTGTGAATATATAAGGGTAGCTGTTAGCTCTGTTGATGGGTATCTAAAATAGCTTGTCACTACTGCTTGAAATATGAGGCGTTAAGCCTACATTTCACTGTAGATTATATTCAGCTTTTGGTTGTTGATACAACGAAAGTATTGCCACATCATTGATGAGAATCTTTTGCTGGTTACAGGCACTTCAGCAGGATATCCTGAGCAGACAGTCTGACTTTGATGAGCTCAATGACAAGGCTAACCACCTGAAGGGTAGCGAATCTCGCCTGGCCACTTACGCCAGTCAGCTGAATGGTCGCTACCAGACACTCAAGAATAACGTCAAGGTTAGTGTTCAGACCGCTTGTAACGGTCATCTCCAAAATCTTCAACATTCTGAGACTCTATCATGATACCGTACCTTTCGTGATTTCTAAAGGTAGTTGAGCAACATTGCTTGTCATCTGCAACTGTTGATCAATGTTGAAGTTGAGTGTTGCTCAACCTGGATTGTTCATTGTCCAACATTGTTGGACGGCAAAGCGACTGAGTGGTGTAAACCGACTCGGCATCGACAACACCACTGAAGTGTAAATGCACCTATACACCTAGCCTCTACGTTTCAGGATGTCATCACAAAATGGGAAGATTTTGTCCGTGAACATCAGGTGTACGTCGAAAACTACGAATCAACATCTGATTGGCTGAATGGACTTCAGCAGAGCCAGATTGCCTGCATGGATACAACTGGCGATAAACAGGCCATTGAAGAACGTCAGACAAAACTACACGATATCGCCCTGGAGAAAGATGGTGGCATCTCACGTATTCACCAGACGGTAGAATCTGGGGAACGACTCTATCCCAATACAGCTGTGTTTGGGCGTGATCAGATTCGACAAGAACTCAGGTAATTAATTACCCTTTCTTGTATTTCAGGAAGCCTCTTTCAGGGGAGGAGGACTTGAGGACCTCTATTTGTTTAGGGAACAGGGGCCTAAAACATCTTAAGTGTAAACTTTCCCTTATCTTTTGTTTGGAACTGTAGTTTAAGGGAAATTTTACACTTAAGATGTTTTATGCAGACGAACCCTGGTAATTTTCAATCGGTTACATTCTTTCCTTGATTCACACTCCCCGAAAGATATTGGTAACAACTCATATGTTGCTCATTTCTCAAGTTTATATTGAGTGCCTTCTTCTTCTCCAGGTCATTACGGGAGCAGTGGGATGGTTTCTGTGACCAGATCTCCGACACCCAGCACAAACTTGACACATGCATCCACCAGTGGTCCACTTACGACGACAGCTATGACCAGTTCTGCAAATGGATCAGTGAGACTCAGGAGAAGATGAACCTGACAGACGAACTCCATGCAACGCTGCCGGAGAAAAAGACCCAGTTCCAGAACCACAAAGTCCTACACCAGGATATTCTCTCACATCGGCACCTGGCGGATGCTCTGACTGACAAGGCCCATGCTTTGGTACAAGCCACCTCTGACCCGAGGGTTAAGGATTTGGTAACAAACATGACCAAGATGTACGCCCAGTTGTGCGACACATCCAGGGGCCTCCAGCAGAAGTATGAACAGAACGTGAATGAGCATCAGGCGTATCAAGATACACACCAGGATTGCTTGGATTCTTTGAACATTCTGAAGGAGAGGGCAGCTGCTTGCTCTGACACATCCGGCGACAAACATACTGTTCAGATCAGATTAGATCGCCTCAAGGTGTGTTGGGTGTAATTTTTTTTGAATTTCTGGGTCCAAATCACTCTGTTTTTGCTAGCATTGTTAAAGTCCTTCATAGGCTGTAGTATGTTGAATGTTGATTGTAGTCAAATATGTGTGGCGGTCTAGGAAAACCCGGCGGATGTCGCATTTGAGGAAAGTGTTAATGGCCTTGGTGAACCTGCAAATTTCAATAGCTGAAATGTACTACGTGCATGTAACAGGTAAACAGTAGTAGATCAGTGCACAGGCGATCTGACAGCCCTTGTTGATCATTCAGCGACATCCACCAGGTTTTCCTAGACCGCCACACATATTTGACTTATATTTCCGTTGCTTAGTTTATGGTAAAAAGCACACAAAAGTGTGAACTTTGAAGAGCCTAGGAAACTATTCACTGATTAAAAGTTAGTTTGCACTGAAGATATTGGTCAAAATCAAACAAAATGTTCCATTTGAAATTTCAGGATGTTGACAATTTGAAGAAGGAGAGTCAGACGAAGCTGAGTCATCTCAATGACTGCATGAAGAAAGTTGATCCAAACACCTCTAAACCAGGCAAGGAGATTCTAAAACGTGACATTGACGGTGTCGAATCTGAAATGGCTGTCTGTACAGAAATGATCAACGAAGCCAGATCAAGTCTGGAGAAGACGCTGAGCCTGTGGCAAGATTACGACGACAGCTACGATGCTTTGTCGACGTGGATCAAGAATATGGAACACAAAACACGAGATTACGAGTTGAAGTCGACCTTGAAAGAAAAACAAGAGCAGGTGGAGAGGTTCAAGGCTTTGAAGGAAGAGATCATCGCAAAGGAAGCAGACGTCTATGTGTTCCAAAACAAGGCCCAGGCCCTGATGGATGAAACATCGGATGCTCGTTTGAATACTTACGTCATGCAGCTCACGAACAGATACCATGCACTGCTGAACACTGTCAAGGTATGCTGACAATGTGTAGGAATTACACCTACAACTGAGTGTTGGGTATTAGCTGAAATATAGGTACCGGTACTACATGTGCATGCATACATGTACATCAGTGACCTATCCAATCTTTGGCTTGTTTTATTTGGCTCTTTTGATGCTATTTGCCTGACCTGCTGCAATCTGTCTTTCCACTCCAGGAACTGATCACCAAATGGGATCGCTACGTCGGCGATCACATCCATTACGATGACAACTACCACGTCTTTGTTGATTGGCTGGCTGGAGCCGAAGAGAAACTCGATGACTGTGCGGAAACCTCTGGCGACAAGGAAGCCATTGAAGAGAAAAAACAGGTCGTCCAGAGTCTGATGACGGAGAAGGAACACGGATTGATGAAGCTGAATGCGGCCATTGAGACCGGTGAGAAACTGTACCCAGACACCGCTGCACCTGGCAGGGAGAAGATTCGTCAGGAGCTACGCATGGCGAAAGAGGACTGGGATCACCTCCTCAACGGCTTGAATGACGCATCACGGAAGTTCGAGTCGTATCTGAACCAGCTGGAGTCGTATTCGGAGACTCAGGACCAGCTCGTCAAGTGGATCAATGACACTGAAGAGATGATGGTGAATGATACTGAACTGAAGAACACACTGGTGGAGAAACGGGAACAGCTCCATCAGAGAAGAGTAAGTCTTGTCTTTAGTTTGCCTTTCTACCCTTGCTTCTGTTACTTGTCTATTGTGGTTTGTGTACAAACAAAAGCAAAAAGACTGATGATCAAAATGTATAATTCTAGGCTTCACTGCAAGATATCAACTCACACCACCGAGTCGTGGATGCTGCCATTGAGAAGGCCCAGAATCTCCAGCAGGGAGCACCGAGTGAGAAACTCTCCAAATTCATCCACGACGTCAGCTCGAAGTACGAGAACCTCAAATCCATGGCAAAGGATTCGATCCACAATTCAGAGCGGCAGGTCCTGCACCACCAACAGTTCCATGACTCATTCCAGACGGCTAGCGATTGGTTGAATTTGATGAAAGATCGGGCGGCCATGTGTAATGATGTGGCTGGCGATAAGCATGCTATACAGAACAGGCTTGATCGACTCAAGGTTAGTTCTAGTTCGGACTACCATAGGCCTACATGTAACTCTGACTGTGGTTTGGTGCCTGAAATTGGCAGATGCTATCAATTCCTGTACATGAGTTGTCAGTTCAGGCTTGGAGGAGTAATAATTCGTTTGAGGTTTAGGTTTCCCTCTGTGTGAGTGTCTGATGATTTGTCAATAAACAATAAATCGGAAAGTCGTCTCTGAATATTTCGCAAATTTTCGACCCCAATCGAGGTCTTCCTCAGGCGCTATGTAGAAGAGATCCCAGAGGTGATGATTTGATGATCTGATGATTTGTCAGTGTCACCTGGGGCAAAGTTGACCAAAAAATGGGAAAAAATGTGGCTCCTTTCTCACTGGCAGGATAATGATATTGTATCTATGCAGAGCTGTTTGTGTGGATGCCAGCATACATTTATGTTGGCATCTGACATGAGAGTACTGCCCGGTTCTCCTTGGCTTACCCCTGCACTGCTCATCTAGAGCTTGGAAGTTTGCATAAAATATATAATTTTTGAACTAATAAATGTTATTCTAGGACCTGTTGAAGAGTAACCAAGAAGGTGAAGAGAAGATTGAAGCATGTGTGTCCCTGGCTGAGCAGACGTTGACCGAGACTGCCCCGGCTGGCAAGCAGACGATCAATCGCGATGTGGAAAGTCTCAAACAGGATTGGGCTGACTATACAAACATGTTGAACGGCTCAGAATCAGCTTTGAATAAATGTCTGGAGCAGTGGGGTCATTACGAAGACAGTTACGAGAAGCTCGCTGCGTGGATCAAGGAGATGGAACGCAAGGTCAAGGACTTCAATCTGCAGTCGACTTTGGAAGAGAAACATTCCCAGCTTGAGAAATTTTCGGTAAGCAAGATTTTTGGTGTGTGAATTTTGGGAAGTAGTTTAAAACTCTTCACTTCACAGGTTTGAGTGAGTACACGAAACAAGTTTGCCTTTTCACACAGCAAGACACGACTAAATATATCACCTCAAACCACCTCACCTCAAACCATATTTTCATTTGGTTGTGGTGGGATAAATAATGCATGGAATCACGTACCGGGTACTTGCATTCCTCATCATGATCTAATATCCATTCGGTCTGATCCTCACTTGATTTTGTGTGAAGTTTCACCGTTTGTTTTGTGTGGTCTGTGGTTTCTCCTGGCAGTGGTTGTGGTGATAGTCAAATTAGTGGCAGCAGAATTTGGTGCTATTTGATATTGTGATACTGTATTAGATGTATTGTAACTCTGTACACTGGTGTATGGGCTTCTTTAGTATTGTATGAGGTGATATTGTGAAGTACTATACATTTATATGTGCAGCTATGAATGTTGTGCAATGGGAATTATTATTGGCCATAGCGGGAAAAACAGGGGTCTGTTTGACTATTTTTACGTGTGGGTGAGGGGGAAGAGGATATTTTTAGAGCTGCAGGCAATGATTACACAGTTGTTTCATGTCATAAATCTGTTGTTTTTAGGAATTTAAGGATGAGATCGTAGAGTTTGAAAGTGAAATTGACAATACCCTAGTCAAGATAGCTGGAAGTGTAAGGCTGTTCTGTCATTTAATGTTGTCTGCTGCTCATTTGCATGTTTTCCGTTCATTTGGTGGCAGTGTAGTGTCCTCTGTTGCATGCACCAGATGGATTTTGCCATCTTATGTAGCTTATTGCAAACTTTTTGCATGCTTGCTATCCACTGTTCTTTGTGCTACCAGGGGCATGGGCGAACAATGTTATAAAGCCTCTGAGCTGTGAGATTCATGCTTGTTTAACCTGAGTCACAATTTACCCCTGCATGTCAAATTCTGTTGCTTTATGTGGTCCGTCCATCCCCACATTAGAGTCTGTTCAGAATTTTTTTCAGGCTAATGCCATATGGACTAATAAGTTTTAGTTTGTTGTGGCTGTAAGTGTAGGCTCTTCCTCGGTTGTCTATATGTATAGTCAAGACGTAGCAGATTGTTGAACTGGTTGCCATTTTGTAAAACTCAAAGAGTACCACTACTTGCATGGTGCAAATGGTGTACTGTTGAGGCAGGCTCTCAATGCACAAGACTAATCATAATGATAAAACACGTGCATCAGCCCTGGATCGTCACGAGTCAGACAGCAGCTGTTCATGATATGATTGCCCCAGAAAACAGTTGAATAAAATGCATTGTAAACATCACAAAGTTTGAAATATACTTTGGATTACTATCAGCAATTAGTGGGATGGAATTACAATTACGTGGTGATCTCTCAGAGAAATTAGTTGGAATTGTCACAATTTCTGGATTTACAACTTTTGGCGTTGATGGGACATGAACAGCTCTTGATTCCTAATGTGTGATACGCCTGACGGGCTGTTGTATCTTCTTGAGAGCACTGGTCCATGTGTCAAAACTCGCAATGAGGTGAGGTCTGTTTGTGTCACTAGAAGTCATCAGATACATGTATAGAAAAGCACAGAAGTAGGCACAGTGAAATCTCCCCTCCCTCCCCCCACCACCACAGTGTTTCCCACCACCGCTTGTGGTTTTTACATACAAGAGTATAAAACACACAAAATATTCAGCTAAACCATTGAAGGACTCTGCAAACTTGCTCAATGCAAATGTAGCAGAAACTGCTGTAAGCTAGGCCGGGGCGTAAGAATAATGAGGTTGGTTAACCATCCCTATCTGTTGCTATGAATTGCTGCAAAGTGACCTGGCTGGCAAACTTATTGCATGATCAAGCTGCCATGTTTTGTCTGCTGACTCTGATATCTGCTTCAAGTAATTCTTTGCAAACTGTGCTTAAATTGTGATATTTATGTGCATTAATCCTCTTGCTCATAACAGGGAAATAGAGGACATAAAAAGTTGTGTTTTTGCTGTGCGATCTTGATAACATTTTGTGGTGCAACCACGGCATGTTTGAAAGGAATGATTGTCCCAATACAAAGCCTAGTGTCGGGATATTTACATTCTCCATCGTGTGTGGGAAATGACTATACCCAGACCAACATCTGGGGGGATATCCACTCCTGCCACACTGGGTTGCTCTCAACAGAATCGTTGCACTATTCAAAGCGAATAAATGATATTCTACATGTAACTCAACTGGCATACAATGCAGTAATGCTATGATGACAATATTCAGGATTAGGGATGCTGTTGAAAGCAGTTTTGAGTGAAACGTTTGCGTACCACCAATTATATAAATGGTGATACAATTCTGAAATACTGGCTGTTATACGCACTAAATCCATGGATTCATCATCACTGATACTAGGTGTAGACAAACATCTGCGACTCTAAGTCACACACCAGAAGACATCAAAACTCAATACTTTCTTAATTTTATCATTAATATATCACACCACCTTGTGGTGAGCTCAACTCCAATCCAATCTTGCGGATGGTATAACAGAATTACTCTCTGTTTTCAGTCCTACATGCAGGCAATCCGTGCCAAACAGCCAGACTTTGACGATTTCTCTGAACAAGTCCATGGACTCACACAATCCACATCAGAGACACGGGTCACCTCCCAGGTGTCACAGCTCTCATCCAGATACCAGTCGCTTCAGGTTGCAGTGAAGGTAAGGCTTTAGCATGAATATTAGTAGGCAACTTGAGTTTCCCCTACTGGCCGTTTCCAGGTGATCAGAGTGGAAATATCAGTTGATGTAGATAGAAACTGCAGGTGCTGTGGAGTTCAAGCTTTACAGTAGACCTTTTAAATGACTTTGGTCTCGTGGGGGTTAATCAGGGGGTCTCGGTAGCTAATAGAAGTGATGGATATCTGTGTTAGGGCCGTTGTCCCGAAATAAAGATGACAAAGATCGATATCGCTTCCATCAGATTCCTTTCGTATTTGAGCAATTCGCTGAAACAATTTAGTAACAATTTAGGCTAGATTTAGTACATCGAGAGACCCTAACCTTCATAGTACGCATAGTACATAGTCTCAAAGCTAAGAATGGAGTGACAACTTTGGGTGGAGGCCAGTATATATAGGGAACAAACACAAAGACAAAACACAAAAGAAGGGATTAGGGATTAGGCTGACAGAGTGAAAGGTTCAGGGGAAAACTTAAAGTTGACATGTACAAATTTATGGCTCCCAGAGTGAAAGGTTCAGGGGAAAACTTAAAGTTGACATGTACAAATTTATGGCTCCAACAATCTGATATCACCTATCTGTTTTGTAGGAGATTGTCAAGAAGTGTGAACAGAATGTAGCTGATCACGAGCTGTATAAGGAGTGTTACTCTGACTGTTCAGCGTGGCTCAGGAATGCCAAGGAGAAATCTCACGACTGTACCGACATCTCGGGGAGCAGAGCTGAGCTTGACAACAAGCAGGATCAGGTCAACGTAAGTGACAAACTTTCTTTTTTTAAAGCGGTACAATATTCATGTTCGGTGGCAATGGCAGTATTAGCTGTAGAAAATAGAAGAAAGCCAGAAATGCCTCTTGAATGCTGGAAGAACTTCACAGTTTGCTAGTCTGTGCACTCTTCCAATCGTCAAAGTCGTGGAGCGGGCGTGGTCTAGTGGTTAGCGAGACGGACTTCTGATCAGAGGGTCCCGGGTTCGATTCCCAGTCCTGACCAAGAAAAAAGAAAAAAACACGCTCGCTTGTGACCATGAGCAAGTCACTTTGCCTCACTTGCTTCACCCCACCCAGGTGTAAAAGGGGTACCTGGCTGGTAGTGATGGTCTATGTGAATGTTAGTCCAAGAGCGCTGAAATCAGCTGCCAGGACTGTAATGCTCCCCAGGGAGTGGAGAAAGTAACATTGGAATGAACAGACCTATAGCTGGGGCATTAATGTAAAGCGCATTGAGCAGTTCAACTGGAAATGCGCTATATAAAAATGAACAAAAAAAAAA
>NMRB01000312.1:3468-70015 GCA_002633025.1 Notospermus geniculatus | reverse complement strand
CCTCGGTCTGAAACTGAATGACGTAACGCAGACAACCTCATGACAGTGACTTCGAAGACGTTGCGTCAGACTCGACCATTGCTGAATCATGGATGGTGTCACATAGCCGGTTTCAGATTGAGGTTCTGGTTGAAATTTTGGCAGAGGTGCACAGGTCTGCGAATTTGAGAATGGTCTGTACATTTGTGTTCAGAAGATGAATGATGATGTCTATTTTCAGACGCTTCACCAAGATGTCCAGTCCTACCAGCGAGTCATTGATGGTGTAAGCGACAAGGCCCAAGCCTTGGCAAGCAGCAGTGGAGACCAGAGGATCACCTCGCAGTTAGCTGATAGCCGTAAGAAGTATAACAACCTCTGTAGTACTGCAAAGGAATATGTCAAACAGTATGAAGATTTTGTGAGAGATCACCAGCAGTATTATGACGGCTTTGTCGAATGTCGGGATTGGTTGTGCACCATGAAAGAGAGGCTGTCCATGTGTGCGGATGTCAGTGGCGACCGGCATGCCGTGCAGAGCAGGCTTGAGAGAATACAGGTAAGATCTATAGCCTACTGGAAAAAAGAGGTGCAACTACCCAGAGCGCCTCCAAGTGGTGGTAGTTTGATGGTTCCTCGTTGGTCGATGCCGTCCTACCTCTCGAGCATCTGAGAAAAAAATCGCCAGGCTGTTGCTTTGTATGAAGTTGGACCCCCTTGCAGTAATTGATCAACTGGAAAATTAAGTCTATTTCTTTTGTCTTCCATAGGACATGATGTCGACCAAACTTGAAGGTGACCCAAAGGTCAATAATGTGACCTCAATGTCTGAGCGTGTGATCCCGAATACCGCTACCACTGGTCGTGATGCCATCATCCATGAGGTTGACTCCCTCAAGGCTGACTGGGCTACATTCATCAGTGCCCTATCAGAGGTAAGAGTCCATGTTGCTCTGAAGTTTCGAACCTGGTAGCTTATATTAGTGATTCTGTGATGCATTTGTTCACTGTAACTGCTCTGTGGAAAGTCAATAGGAGTCGTTTTGGCACATGACCATTTTGGCCCACTCCCAATTTGGCCCATGGTCATTTCAGCCTGTGAACTGAAGAAGGTCATGGGCCCAAGTGACTTGCTGCCACGAAAAATACAAAATTCAAGAGAACTCCCCTTCCTTTTCAGACCAAAACTGACCTTGAAAATGCTGTCGCTCAATGGAAAGCCTATGATGAAAGCTGCGACACGTGCTCTGCATGGCTGAAAGAGACAGAGCACAAGCTACGAGATGTCGAACTGAAACCATCGTTGCCAGAGAAGCAAACACAGTTGGAGAAACTGAAGGCTCTTCATGCGAATATCGTGGACCATCAAGTTGACTTCGATACTCTTACTGACCGTGCACAAGCTGTTGTGAGAACTGGAGGTGATAATTACGTCTCTAGCCAGGCCTCACAGCTCAATACACGATATGAGACCCTTTGCCAGAATATCAAGGTATGTTGAACTTTTAGCTTCTCAAATGCATCTGTTTTCTCTTCAGAAGGCAACAGTGATGAGAGAGTGGTAGTAACATCAACTCGAATTTGACATGAGACTGCTTTACCAAGTTCACATGTATTTGTGGTGACTCCTCTGAGGTTGTGATAAATGTGTGGTGGTCTAGGAAAACCTGTTGGAAGTCGCTGAGTGATCAACAAGGGCTGTCAGATTGCCTGTGTATTGATCTGCTACTGTTCACCTGTTACGTAGTACATTTCAGCTATTGAAATGTGCGGGTTCACCAAGGCCATTAACACTTTCCTCTAACGCGACATCCGACAGGTTTTCCTAGACCGCCTCACAAATGTGTACATTTGTAAGAGGAACTGGGAACTGCTGGGGCCTATCATCCCCAAGCAGCAGCTAAGTACTTAGCAAAAATTCTAAACTTTGGTGAATAATGGTCTATTATCTATTGGTCTATTTAACCTTTGCATGATATTTTACAGGAATTGCTCCGTCGTTGGGACCAGTACGTGATCGACAATCAAAACTTCTGTGAAGCCTATGACACGTGCAAAGCATGGCAAAATAATTTCAACAGCCAACTTGACCAGTGTCTCGGCACCGATGGCGACCGTGATGAGATTGGTAACAAACTGGCAAAACTACAAGACTTGGCAAACATGCGAGACGATGGTTTCCGAAAGCTACAAACGGCGGCTGATAATCTGCAGATGGTGCTGCCAAATACGTCATCGATCGGTCGTGACCAGACGAGGCGTGACATGCAAGCACTTCAACAGAGCTGGGATAACACCATGAGTCAGATGAACGATAGCAAGGGCAAGTTGGAGAATTGTTTGTCGCAGTTGTCCATGTATGATGAAGGATCTGACCAGCTTTCCAAGTGGCTTAGTGAGATGGAACAGTCTGTGAAGCTGGAGACAGAACTCCAGGCAACACTGCCTGAGAAGAAATCCCAGCTTGAGAGGGTCAAGGTGAGTTTGGATATCTACCGGTATGTTCTTTGCTCAAAGTGAAGGTGATGTGTGTTGCCTAGAGCATCAGATCTGCTACTGAGGAGCGTGTTCTTGTCATCCAGGGAGGAAAAAGGAAGATCGGTGTCCTAGATCTTGGCCTTGCTTGTTTCTCCTGTACTCTCCATAGTGAAACATAGAAGTATAGTTGTAACTGTGACGAATCTTTCTTTGTTTCTATGTTAGATTCTTCAACTGAACATCAATGGACACCAAACATCTGTAAATAATCTGAATGAAAAGGCAACTGGATTACAGGCTGCCACAAGCGATACCAATATAGCAGCACAGGTCAACCAACTGGTGGCTCGCTATGAAGTCCTCATGGAGAAAGCTGGGGTAAGTTGCTTGACGATTATCCACACATCTTGTGTCTAGCATACGTCTGTCCCCAGTCCTCTGCTATTCTGATACAGTCTGTTGTATGCTGACACTGGTTCATGTCATATTGAGAATGAGTACCGGTACATGTTCTTGATACTGGGTACTTGAATTTCCCTGATCCTCAGTTGTGTGCTCTTTGCTTGCAGGACTTGGTTAGGAAGTGTGACCACAGTGTCACAGAGCACCAGGAGTACAAAGACATCTATGCTGATGCCTACGAGTGGGTCAACACCGCGAAGGAGAAACTTGCATCCTGTAGTGATACCAGAGGTGACAGGCATAACATTGAGGCTAAACTGCAGAAAGTAGAGGTAGGCAGATATTTCATGATAATTGGTAGTCTTCATGTAGTTTTATGTGGATTATGAGTGAGTTTGAAGTCCTGAGGATTGGACAGTACCAGAGGTCATTTTGTTGGGTAATGGTGACGTAAAGGTGTGTCTTGTCCATGAGCCATGCTTCTTTGAAAGAGCTTCTCGAACAGATAATCAATGGGTAGAATACTGTAGAAAGATCATGCAGAATACTGAAGAAAGGTAATGTAGAATACCGTAGAATGCCGTAGAAAGATCATGTAGAATACCGTAGAAAGATTGTTCTTTAACTTGTATTTAACGTGTATTTCATTCACTTCAGGGCTTGATGTCAGCTAGTGAGAGTGGTCAGCAGAAGGTACAGGAAGCCAGTGAGAATGGTGACGCCACCATGATAAATACCAATGATAATGGGAAAGAGATGATCAGGGAGGAACTGAGAGCTCTCAAACAAGACTACGAGACGTACACGAACTCTGTCGGTGATGTGCTGTCTAATCTAGGTGAGAAAAGAGATGTGGCTTTAACTGGCAGCAAGCAGACAAATTCAAATTATTGACATGCACTCCTAAAGCTGGTAGCACACATACAAATACATGTCTGCGAGATTGGAAACTGTCTTTGAATGTAATGTGTTTTCTATCCGTTTCAGACAAGCTTCTCCACCAGTGGATTGAATACGAAGACAAATATAATGAGCTAAATGACTGGCTGAAGGAGACTCAACTCAACATCAAGGCTGACTCAGACCTCAAGGCCACACTCAAGGAGAAAAATGACCAGTTCAGATTACACAAGGTGAGGATTACTAAACTCCTGAAATATCAGGTCAAATAGGGGATGATATGGATTCAGACCATGGAAATCTGAATTGCAGTTCAGGAATGAAATCTAGGTCCCTCCGCTTCAACACCTTGACATTTCTCTTCATTTGCAGGTAAAACATGAAGAGATCGTCGCCCAGCAGGCCATGTTTGATATTCTAAGTGAGAGGGCACAGAACCTTCTGCAGAACAGTGGTGATCCTAAGGTGTCAACACAACTTGCTCAGCTGAATGCTCGATATGCTGCTTTGATGTCTGTCTCAAAGGTGTGTATCATTTTGCCAAGAAAAGAGTGCAGTGAGCACATTTACAAATATGGCTTGGCCTACATCCTGTGTGTACATGTGTGTACAAAGTTCACTGATGAGGAACTACATTCTTTAAGTTCCGGGGATGATTTCTATGCACTCAATTAGATCAGAAAGTATTAAAAATGGAAAGCTTGCAAACCTGGCACTCAGCACTTCTCAGAATTAGTACCAGCTCAGTCAGTTTTCTCAACCCCAAGTAAACTGGCCAGTAACTTGTTCTGAGAGGTGTCAGTGAGTTAATGATAAACAGTGGTTTTAACTCCTGTCTGACTTTGTCCTTTCTTCGTTTTCAGGACATGTTGAAGAAGTTTGAGACCAACATGGAGGACCACCATCAGTACAAAGATTCGTACGCGGAGTGCCTGGCCTGGCTGAACGAAACAGAAGAGACGCTGTCAGTTTGTGCCGACACTTCAGGAGACAGATACAGCATACAGTCACAGCTGGAGAAACTACAGGTAGGACCTACTACCAGTTTCTGACAAAGCACTCTGGATTGGAAGTTGAGCACTGCCAACTTTGTCGTCCAAGAACTGCCAGTCATCAGTTTGCTTGAGAACTTTCTGTAGAGCTATTCAATATTCTGGTTCTGAAAACTTGCAGATGTCATAGTACTCAAAGGCTTTACACTTCTGAGATGATTTGCAGGAGGGTTTGGCCTTGATCGCTCCCACGATGAAACCACATGGGTCAGAAAATTGATCGATACTTATCCAAAACCTGTTTGACTTCCAGGAATTTGTTGTCCTGAGGGAGGAAGGCCAGGGCATGATTCACACAACCAACACCCTGGGCGAGAAAACAATGGCAAACACCAACCTCGAGGGGCGTGACTTCATCCGACAGGAACTTCATGCCCTGCAGCGTGACTGGGATGAATTCCTAGCCAATATCAGTGATACGAAGATCACCCTGGAGACATGCCTGCTCCAGTGGACGGACTTTGATGATAATAACGACCAGGTTTTGAAATGGTTGAAAGATATGGAAAAGAAAGTAAAGGAGACTGAGCCAAAAGTTGACCTCAGTGAGAAGAAGGTTCAGCTGCAGAAGGCCAAGGTAAGAGATATTGATATCTTCGAAGCATAAGCAGACGACATCCTCTGTACTTCCCCATGTGGATATCTCTGCCAAGGAAAACTTCATGGACAGACGCGGACTTCATTTGGGGCAGATGCTGACTTCATGGGGCAGACGGTCACTTCATGGCGGTGGATGCTGACTTCATGGGGACATACGTCGACTGCAGAAAAACATAAGCAAATAAGGACGTCGACTTCATGGGCAAACACTGACCTCGCAGATGGGGCAGACGCTGACTTCATGGGGGCAGATGCTGACCTCATTGGGGCAGACTCTGACTTCATGGGCAGACAATAGTCATGAATTTGAATGAAACTCAAGATGTATCTTAGGTGTTCCATCAACACTGACCCCAACAGCTCCAAATGTTATCAAACTATCTAAATCCGTTTGCAGAGTCAGGACCAGGATATCATTTCCCACCAACACATGATCGAGTCGGTGCTGGCCAAGGCCCAGGAACTGGAGCAAAAGAGTCCGGGCAGTCAACTTGCCAGTCAGATGGCAGAGGTCAAGGACAAGTATGAGGCACTGAAAGAAATGGCAGAGGTAATAATTTTTGGCTTCGTTGTAAATATTTTGGTGGCGTAGATGCTTGTATTGATTATTGGAAAGGAACGGTCACACTTGGTTGTTGATCAGTATTTTCACTACATGTATATTGGTGAAATGGTTGTTAGCTTAAGTTGGTTGCAATGTTATTTGTGCCTGCCGGTTTAGTCTGTTAGGAAATGTTGGTGCTCCAGGGTGTTTTGGGGGTATTTACATAAAAAGTATGTTCTGATTTTGTAGATGACTGAATGTTCCATATTCTGTTCTTAATCTGAATTTTCTTTCAGAGTCAACTGATACATATTTCATGTACTTGATTTCAAATAAAAATCTTGGTGATTGTTGGTGTGTGTTACGTTGTTGTTCTTCTCCCAACTGTTTCCCCTTCTAGGTGTTTAGTTATCCCCTACGGTAGTTCTCTAATAATTCTCAGTTTTCCATTTCATGAACTCGAGGTAGGTGACTGTTGTTGTGTTGCCATGGTAACTTAGCATTATGCATTACTGATTCTGAAATATAGGCCTACATGTTCTATTTTCCACATAAGTACAGTTGATTCATCAACATTTAGACCCTCTGATTGACCCTTGCTGAATAATTATAGCAAAAAACAACCCTGATATTTAGTACTCAGAGAGGGAGAAACATTGTTTTGAGACTACATGTAGGGCATATTTTGTTGACCCCCTTCAACTTCGCCTACATGTAGCATGTTGTGCTGTTTTGAGGTCTTCTGTAATGACAACAGACTAGGCCTCGTCTTCTAGGTTGGAACCTAAATGTGAGCCACTCTGGCAAAACCAGACACTAACTGTCGCTCAGAAGTTGAGCCTTAACGAACTAAGATGACACCAGGAGAGAATTTCAGATTTCACAATAGGCAGCCAATATTGAAACTGACAAACATTTGGTCTCAACCTGCCAAGGTAAGAGCGACAAGCGTCTGGTTTTGCCAGAGCGGCTCACAGATGACTTAACTGTAAGACATTGTGTTCTTTGAAGCTTAACCTTCTCTGTACTTGTTCATAGGATGCAGTCAAGAAGAATGAGCAGATGGTTGAGGATCACCAGGCATACCAGGAGGCCTGTACCAACTACAACTCTTGGCTCCGTGGTGCCAGGGAGAAGCTGGCCGCCTGCTCTGACGTCTATGGTGATAAGGATGCTGTGAAGAATAAGATAGAAAGGACCAAGGTATGTACACGGCCGCCAAATAATGGGAGAAAATCAGATTTTGAAAATCATGTCTGGCATCTGTTGCGACAGAGAGCCGATACTCCCATGATGCCCCTTTACGGCATCTCAAAGAGAGCCTGAAATCTGTTGATGATGGTGTGCGAACTATGTTGAGGGGGGAGGGGGTTCTACCCACCAGGTACTGTGTATCTGGAATGCCTCGGGAAAGATGGTCCAAGGTGACACAAGTGGGAAGGGCCATGACTGGAGTCTGTACATAAGTGACGGTATTGAAAACTCTGCTAAAGGCTGATAGGTAACCAGTGTTCCATCCTCTTCTGCAGTCCCTCGAAGAAGCCCTCCTCGATGGAGAGGACAAGCTGGAGAAGGCTGTGGCCATGGGTGAGAAGCTTCTTCCTGATACATCACTTCCTGGACAGACAAGAATCCGGGCTGATATTGATGCCATGCAAAAGGAGTTCAACGAGTTCAAGTAAGTACTGGTATGCGTTTAGGAGAGGCATTCAAATTACTTTGAATATTTAACCATACATGTATCGTCCAAATGTGGGAGTTATGGTAGTGGGTAAATTTACGAATGTGCACATCTTGTACATACAGGTGAAGCCAATCTTTGGACTGGACCTTATGTGGTGTTAGGTGTGACCTCTAAGTTCTGTTGATATGACTTGTCTGTCTCGAAGTTTCAGTTGATCTGCTGTTTTAAACTTGGTGTAGGTCCAATCCATGGACCATAGGCCTACTGCATAAAGTTGAAAATAGGCCTACTATAAAAAATCATGTTTCTTCTCCAGGGGTGAGCTTGATGGAGCCGAGAAGGATCTTGACGACTGCCTTGACAAGTGGGACAACTTTGAAACCGGCAAGGATGAGTTCTCCGACTGGATGAACAAGATGGCGTCATTCCTCAAGGGCAATGTACCACTTCAACCCATGCTCACCGACAAGAAGGCAGTGCTTGAAAAGTACCAGGTAAGGAATGACAAAGTAGAGTAATCAGATCTGATTTCATAATCCCTTGTTGCTGCATCCCTGTACCGTACCGTGCTCTGGCACATGAGAGATTTTTCTTCGGCAGGTTGACTCTGCATGGGGAACTCTGACGTAGAAAATTATGGGCAAGCGTAAGTGTCACTAATAAGGCATTGTGGTGGTAAAGAACCCATCAATGATGAATCGCCAATTGAGCCTTTTGTCTCTACCTTTCACTTCTGTAAGAAATTATTTGCACTTTCAGGACAACCATCAAGAAATCCTGGATCACCAGAATGAGCTGGATGAGGTCAACCAACGTGCCCAAGCTCTTCTGGAGACGAACGCCGATGCAAGAATCTCGCACAACATTACCCAACTTACGACAAAATACCAAGGACTAGTCTCTCAATCAATGGTAAGTTCTCACTCTTGCTTGAGTGTTTGAGGAGCAGCAGTGGTGTAGTGGCATGGGTAGTTGACTTGCCTTTAGGGAACTGTTGGTTCAAACCATGGTGTGATTTAGAGTGGGTTATCTTGCTGGCTAAGAATGACTCTTTGGGGCCTGTTTCAAATGTTTATTCACTGTTTTCAGGAGCAATGCAAGAAACTTGAATCCAACTATGGTGACCATGCCAACTACCAGGAGGCCATGGATGACTTCAATGACTGGTTGTTGGATACTCAAGAGAAACTCAGGAAGATTGATCCAGCGTCCAAGGAGAGGGACGATGTCGACGCTGGGCTTTCCAACATCATGGTATGTTGAAACTGAATATAGACCATTTTCAAATTGACATAAATGACAAAGATCTGTGCACATCCGCCGAAATCTCAACCACAACCTCGGTCTGAAGCTGAATGACGTGACGCAGAAAGCCCATGAGAGTGACGTCGAAGACGTTACGTCAGAGTCGGTCATTGCTGAATCATGGATTATGTCACTTCCCTGGTTTCAGATTGAGGTTCTGGTTGAGATTTCGGCGGAAGTGCGCAGATCTGCGAATTTGAGAATCGTCTATTGCTGCAGTCCCACTTGAAAATCCCTGCTACTACTATCTTTCTGCAATTAACTTCGAGCTGTGATTCTGCCAGCTCACAGAGTATGACACATTCTGAACATCTTCTTTCAATTTGGTGTAATCTTTCAGGACCTACAAGCCTCACTCGACCAAGGCCATTGCAAACTCCGCAATGCCAACACGTATGGTGAGAAGACCATCCCGAACACCAACCGAGAAGGAGTACGCCAGATCCACAAAGATCTCGATGAAGCCAAGGTCGAATATGACAAGCTGAAGATCAACATCACCGAAGATAAGACCGAATTAGAGAAGGCTTCGTCCAAGTTGGCTGAGCTGGACAGAACACAGAACCAAGTGGATACTTGGCTGAAGGATGTTGAAGCCAAGATGAAGAAATTAGATGAAGATGGTGGAGACAAGAGGGCTAAACTTGAGAAGTACAAGGTACAGTAGGGATATCAGTTGGTGTTGGTACCAATCACCACCTGACTTGCAGGATTTCAAGAAGAAAGTGCCTGAAATAGAGAAAGAGAACCCACCAAAACATGCTACCGTAAAGCGAAATATGTTCGCGGGGAAGAATTCTCGCGAAAATCGCGAACTGCATCGGAGCCCGCCAAAATTTTTCTCCGTGAATACATTCTCCATTGATACCCCGCCATGCGGAAAACTTGACAAAGGCCCTTCACCGCGAATATTTCTCCCCGCGAATGTGGGATTTTTCGGCCATACGCGAACATTTAGGACGCGAAAATATTTCACTTTACGGTATAAGGGATCTTACTGTTTCTTGCAAGGAGGTACATGTAGCAGATGCAGGTGCTTCAGTTGTACTACATCATGACTGAGCTGTATTGCCTGTAGTTTGACACACTTCGTTCTTATTTCAGGCATTGATGCAGGACCTGTTAGGGCATGACGTTCAAATTGAGAAGTTACGTGAGATGCTCAAAGACCTGAAGGGTACACCCCTTGGCGATAAGATTGAGGAGTTGCTGAAGAAGTATGATGAGCTGAGTGCTGAATGCCAGGTATTGGAGTTGGATACAATTAAAATTCCGTGTCAGGCCTTGTTGCCTGCACTTGCTGCTTGGTTCCATCGCCCTTCATCCATAGCTGTCGTGTCTATCAGCTCTTGACCTGTTGTGTTGCAGGAAAGAAGTACATGGTGTCCTTGAAAGCAACATGGTGGAAACAGACCTCCACAAGTAGTGATGCTTATAACTCATTTTGTTCATAACCTGAGCAAACAATAGACGATTCTCGAATTCGCAGATCTGCATACTTCCGCCACAATCGCAACCACAACCTCGATCTGAAACCAGCTGACGTGACGCAATCCATGATTCAGCAATGGTCGAGTCTGACGCAATGTCGTCCAAGTCACTGTCGTGGGGTTCTCTGTGTCACATCATTCAGTTTCAGACGGAGGTTGTGTTTCCGATTTCGGTGGTAGTGCGCAGATCTTTCTCATTTTCGTCAATTTGGGATTTGTCTATACGTTATTTCTTGCAGGACAATGTGACGGAACTCCAGGCGGATGTAGCAAACAGCGACCAATTTAAGAAAGAATATGCCAATGCGATGGAATTCGTCCAGCGGGCACGTCAGAAGTTAGGCCGCCTCAGCGACACCACTGGTGACAAACATGACATTCAAGCCAGGATCGGCAAGTTGGATGGTTTTGGAGAAGAATTCGACTCGGATGAAGCTAAACTTCTGCAGCCTTTGTTGGAGCTGAGTGATAAGATGCTGAACTCGCTTCCGCCAGAGGAGCGTGAGAAATTAAAGAAAGAGATTGAGGATTTGAAGAAGGAGTTTGGTGGTGTCGGTGACGGCATCCGTGACGCCAAGGATAATATGGAGAATTGTGTGCTCAAGTGGAAAGAGTACCAGGATGAGAAAGAGAAGTTTGCGCGGTGGATGCGGAGCGCTGAGGCCGAGTTGAAGGGCGTCAAAAATGGACAAACGACATTGGAGGAGAAGCAAAAGGCCTTCAGGCTTTGTGAGGTAGGCCTCTCAGGCTTTCTCAACCTCTCCCTTGTAAGTTCTGGGATATGACAGTTTTACGGGTGAATACAAGTCAATGACATGCTGCAGAAAAGAGAGATCTACATTACATGTATCCAAGATGTTTGAAGCTCGACATTGTTTGCCGAATGTGTTGCTTTATCCTGTCATCTTGTTGATTTTTAGTCTCTTCACGATGATGTCGCCAACCATAAACCTGACTTGGAGAAGCTCACAGAGCTTGCTCAGGCAATCCGTCAGAACACCCTCGATCCCCAAGTGTCCAATGAAATGATGCAAATGTCCACCAAATACCAGTCTCTTCTCTCGTCTGCAAAGGTGAGTGACAACATCAGCGGAACCAGCACCATATCTGCATGGGATTTTGTTGTTCTTCATGTCTGCTTTCTTGAATATTTCATCACGATCGGTTTTATTGTCATGTGACATTTTGTGTATCAGGGATATCAAATCCAACTTAATTACGTCAGGTAATGTAAGCCTACCTTCATCAATAGCCTTTGGATCCATATTTACGAAGTGGAATCAGAGGCCTCGTGACAGGGAAATGTCTTCTTGCATTGGTTGCATTGCTTTCATATTCATTGATTCATCTTCTCTCGATTCATCGATTCATCTACTCTCGATTCATCAATTCACCTCGTCTGCCTCTCACTTGTTTCATCACCTCAATCATTCTTTTGTCTCCTCACAGGATGCTGAGGCAGTAAGTTGTTTGCGTTGTGGCGATGCCTGGTCATGAAACACCCAAAAGCCAGCTTACCTTAATACCATTCATACCAGAAGTTAGGTTGTCAAAGTGAAATTTGAAGGACGATTCTGTGTCATACCAAAATGGTTCTTGAATGAATGAATTACACACATGATACTGTTTGGACTTTCACCTGAAATTTTGCTTGTCTGAAGCAAGACTTCCTCCTAAAACTGATTATTATGTAGTGATTTACAGTATAACTTCTGGTGTTGAATGGTGTAACTTGTGCTCTGTTCTGTGTACTGTAATATTGCTTGTTTCACAGCCCGCTCACAATTCATGTGTTACCATCAGTGAACCATTTTCAGTTTTTCAGTTGTCAGCTTTTTGACATGGGCATTTTTTCACCGTGTTTTTTTCACCTGCATGTTTTTCATATGCATGTTCGTACATCTGGGTAGCTTTAATTCAGGATTTCATTTTCATTGGTCAACATCATGTTGACAGAAGTAGAATTTATATTCATCAGAAAGGTCCATATTTCCAATGTTTCCTGGAAACTTTTGCTGATTTCCCATACCTCAATTCCCTATTTCTTCTTTTGTGAATATCATTTTCCCTATACCCCTTGTATCTAACCAGTCCACACCCTGGGCCGTATTTTAGAATGTTCCTTAACATTAAGGTCCACCTTAAATCTATTGTTCTCGATGGTTTTACAATAGACTTAAGGTGGACCTTAACGTTAAGGAAGGTTCTAAAATACGACCCCCTGATTTGTTTTCAAGCCTTTGCAATTTTATTGAACCCTTGCTTGATTTTGTCCCTCTGCCGTGGTGTAAGAATCGAACATTTATCAGGACTTCTGATATAATCCATGTAACATGTCACTTGACAAAGCCCTACTTGTCCCATATGTGACCCTCCACAGCAAAACCAGTTGCGTGTCACTCAGTAGGTGAGCCGCAACGAACTAAGATGACACCAGAAGAGAATGGAAAAAATTTCAGATTTCATAACAGACAGGCAGTATTGAAACTGACAAACATTTGGTCTCAACCTGCCAAGCTAAAAGAGCGACAGGCGACTGGTTTTGCTGTTCCAGTTGCAAGTTCCAGTTCATTTCATGGTGTCTGTTCTGTGTCTCACTGACTCTGAAATGGAGACCCAGTGGTCAGAATTAAAGTACCAGGACAGTACTTCAGCCAGAAATCTTCACAAGAGTATCTGCCACATCTTATGTGTAGTGTACCGACAGCCCTGCATTGCAGGACATCCTGACTTAAAGTACATCACAGTGACATATCTTTTATTATGAGTTTGTCATGTATCATGGATCATCCAATCATACTAGTTGCATGTTTCTATAACAGCATTGCTTTAAGGATGGCAAATGGATGTATATATTGCTATGCCTATATGGCTTAATAGTGTCAAAGAATAGTTGATGCATCTGGAAGCAGCAGAATGGACTGAGAAAGGGAAAGGGTGTTCACCTCTGATAAACAAGGAATAGGCTGACTAAATCCTAAAGATGAATAGGTACTCCGTACTGATAACAAGAAACTGACCAACGCCATCCTAGAATGACGAGGTACTCAGTACGTATTGATAAACAAGAAACTGGCCAACTCCATCCTAGAATGACAAGGTACTCAGTACGTACTGATGAACAAGAAACTGACCGATTCCATCCTAGAATGACAAGGTACTCAGTACGTACTGATAAACAAGAAACTGACCGACTCCATCCTAGAATGACAAAAGTGTTGAGCACGTACTGATAAGCAAGGAACTGATTGATTTTATCCATAAGATGAAAATGGTTTTGAGTACTGAATAACAAGAAACCAGTTGACGTAAACCTTAGGATGACTATAGGTATGGGTATGCAGAACTAACGAACAAGGAACTAGGTGGCCGAATCCTTAGCATTTATATTTTCGTCTGTTGTAGGATCTGACCAGTCAAATGGAGCAGGCAGTCAAGGATCAGCGAGCATATGAGATCGCTTATGGCGACTGTGCCCAGTGGTTGGAAGGTGCTGCAGAGAAGTTGATGAAATGTCATGATACATCTGGTGACTGGCAGGAGATTGAAGGCCGGATTGACTCTGTGCGGGTTAGTATTCATTTGTCTTCTTTGATGACAAACCTCAAACTCATGACTGACTGATAAAACTCAGTTATCAGGGAATTTTAACTGATAATTTTGACTGATAAAACTCGATTATCAGGGAATTTTAACTGATAATTTTGACTGATAAAACTCGATTATCAGGGAATTTTAGCCACCAATCTGAGCTTTTTGACTGTCATAGTAGCATGTAATATGTGACCCGTCACAGCAAAATCAGTCGCATGTTGCTCAGAAGGTGAGGCTCAGTGAACTAAGATGACACCAGGAGAGAAGGAAAAAATAGATTGCTTTAGATTTCATAACAGATGGAAACTGACAAACATTTGGTCTCATCCGGCCAAGCTAAGAGCAACATGCGACTGGTTTTGCTGTGATGGGTTACATATGGTGTAAAAATCTGGTAATTTAATTGTCTGATTTAACGATAATGTCTAAAATTTCAGGAGATCAATGCCAATCTTGATGACGGCCACACCAGGCTGAACCAAGTGTGCGAATTCAGTCAAAAGGTCCTGAGGAATGCCACACCAGAGGGCCGCAAGAAGATCCAGGAGCAGATAGACAAACTCAAGGAAGCTTGGGACAACCTCCAGGGCAAC
Source organism: Notospermus geniculatus (assembly GCA_002633025.1). Classification (NCBI taxonomy): domain Eukaryota; kingdom Metazoa; phylum Nemertea; class Pilidiophora; order Heteronemertea; family Lineidae; genus Notospermus; species Notospermus geniculatus. Next base: position 55,394 of record NMRB01000312.1, on the reverse strand, counting down.
ATCAACATCTGTAGCACGAACCTGGAAAAGTCCCTCATCAAGTATAATGAGTATGAAGAGAGCTACGACCTGATCTTGAAATGGATGCTGGACATTGAGAATCTGCTGCTACCCGAGCCAGAACACAAGGTCGACCTGATGGAGAAGAAACAACAGTTGGATAAATACAAAGTAAGTTGTTGAATTTGTTCATCTTGTTTTGGTGCAATCCAGTGTGGAAGATTTCACAAGTAGCATGGTCTGTCCATAATCTAGTGATTTTCACCTCCTTTGGAGTTACTGAGGAGTTAGGGGCTGTCGAAAGTTGACATCGTTGCATCGTTCCTTGTGTTCTGGCTATGAGACAAAAGTCCAATGCTCTCCCACAGTCATCCTCGCACCCAGGGTCTTCACAACCGGCTCCCCTTCTCGCACTTGGTTCATTGAGGGAGGGTACGACCGTAAATGACCTGAGATTATCAGGATGTCCCAAAGTAGTCTTTCGGAAAATGTGGGCAGTGAGTCATAAGAAAAAGGGTATGACCAGAAGGATGCTATATAGATGTTAATCGTTGTCACTTGCAGGCTGCCCAGACTGACATCATCTACCACAACAAGCAGATTGATGATCTGGTGGATGTTGCCAAACAGATCCAGGCCAGCCACCCCGACAAGGAGCTCAACCAGTCTGTCTTTGAGATGAAGGAGAACTACGACAAGCTCAAGAAGAGAGCAAATGTAAGTTATCTTTTAGAAAAATATGCTGTGCGACTACCAAATACATTGTAAAATTGAGGGCTGGACATCACAAATGGAAGAAAAGGCCTGTATAAACCCAGAAAAGTGGCAAATCTGTCTTTAAAATGAGTTTTCTTCATTCCAGGAGATTGTGAAGAAACTGCAAGGAGAGTATGACGAGCATCATGAGTACCAGGAAGGTCTCCAGGATTGTGAGAAGTGGATCTTACAGATGTCGTTCAGGATCATGTCACACAATGCCCTCAATGTCAGCTCCGTGGAGCTGTGCAAGAAACAGATTGAGAAACATGCTGTGAGTAACAGTTGTGTATGTTAAACTGAGAATAGGGTCAGAACTATAAAGAACTTGATCAGCAGCTTTGATACACTCGACCTCAGTGTGTATCCGACGTCCCGGTCTTCCATACACTGGCACTTTTTGGGCTGAAAAGCCGTTAACACCACTAGATGGCACTCCAATTGGCTCGAGCCAATCACCACGCTTTCTCATTCATAATTGCTGTGGAAATTCCAGGAAACTACTTCCAGGACTGAAAAATTCAAGGACCCGTGCTGCCACCACGCGGGCTTCACGACTGTTAATCTCTAAAAGAGCCAGACGCGGAGTGTGGCTTACCGAAGGGGTGAGCCCGTAGCGTCTGGCCAAGCGAGACTACAGCTTTGAGGGACAACACACTGGCATTTTGCCTGTCTTTGTACAAAGCTCTGCGCTCGAAATGTGACTGGGTTGTCAAAGACTTTTGGTAAATGAGCATCGCATCTGGAAGTGGTTGCACCCCTGATTTTCCCAATGGTTTGGCCTGATAGTTCCTTGGGCATGTTTAATCTTCTATTGCTGGCTGTTGTTTAACTTCACCATCCTTCTCTAGGCACTGATGAGAGAGGTGAAGGCATACAAGAGTACCATTGATAAACAGAACAGGAAGGGTGACGACCTGATTGTACACAATGACAGCCACCCTCAGCTGGAGACCCAAGTCAAGACAGAACTCGATAACCTTGATGACAGTTATCAGGCACTACAGGCAACTGCTGAACAGATCAGGGTGAGTCAATCCCCGTTTTTTCCTGGTTTCTTTGTGGCATGTGCAAAATTGAAACTTCTCCCAAACTGTAGGAGCAGTTCTGTGGGAATTTCCCTTTCAAGAACCTATCCCTAACACTAAGAGAAAGTACCGAGATTCGAACCCACGCCTCCACATAAGGCAACACCGCCAGCATTGAGGGAAAGCGTGCACACCACTGTGCCAAATCCCCATCTTCAAAAAAAGATGGTTCAATAGCCAGCATTGTGCATGGAATCCCTCAATACCCTGGGAAAGCGAGGACCCGTGGTGACACCTTTCATCAGATCAGCTAACAAATTTTTACGGCTAAGAGAAAGAAGTTAAACTAAATAATCCCATGAAGTTTAAGTTGTTAAAACAAATTTAATGTGTGCAATGACACATTTTGATTTAATAGGACTTAATGACCACAATATTCCCCAAAGGTGTTGATAGACGAGATAACATGTTCTTTAAAGCTAGTCTCATATTGCGTCCTTGAATACTCTTCAGATCGTGATAAATANTTGTCACTTGCAGGCTGCCCAGACTGACATCATCTACCACAACAAGCAGATTGATGATCTGGTGGATGTTGCCAAACAGATCCAGGCCAGCCACCCCGACAAGGAGCTCAACCAGTCTGTCTTTGAGATGAAGGAGAACTACGACAAGCTCAAGAAGAGAGCAAATGTAAGTTATCTTTTAGAAAAATATGCTGTGCGACTACCAAATACATTGTAAAATTGAGGGCTGGACATCACAAATGGAAGAAAAGGCCTGTATAAACCCAGAAAAGTGGCAAATCTGTCTTTAAAATGAGTTTTCTTCATTCCAGGAGATTGTGAAGAAACTGCAAGGAGAGTATGACGAGCATCATGAGTACCAGGAAGGTCTCCAGGATTGTGAGAAGTGGATCTTACAAATGTCGTTCAGGATCATGTCACACAATGCGCTCAATGTCAGCTCCATGGAGCTGTGCAAGAAACAGATTGAGAAACATGCTGTGAGTACAGCTGTGTAAGAGTAGGGTCAGAACTGTAAGGAACTTGATCAGCGGCTTTGAGGGACACACTGACATTTTTGCGTGTCTTTGTACAAAGTTCTGAGCTCGAAATGTGACTGGGCTGTCGAAGACGTTTGGTAAATGAGCATCCCATCTGGAAGTGGTTGCACCCCTGATTTTCCCAATGAGCTGTGAAAACTTTTAAAAGCTTTGACCTGATGGTTCCTTGGGCATGTTTAATCTTGTATACCTGGCTGTTGTTTAACTTCACCATCCTTCTCTAGGCACTGATGAGAGAGGTGAAGGCGTACAAGAGTACAATTGATAAACAGAACAGGAAGGGAGATGACCTGATTGTACACAATGACAGCCACCCTCAGCTGGAGACCCAAGTCAAGACGGAACTCGATAACCTTGATGACAGTTATCAGGCACTACAGGCAACTGCTGAACAGATCAGGGTGAGTCAAATCCCGTTTTTTCCTGGCATATGTGCAAAATTGAAAGTTCTCCCAAACAGTTGTGTGGGAATTTCCCTTTTACATGTTTTAACTAACACCAAGAGAAAGAAGTTAAAGGAGCACGGTATAGGATCTCAAATGCGTTATTTGACTGCCGATGTAGAGGGAGCCACGTAGCGGCAGTAATACGAACTACTAAAAAGCATTACAGAATGTACGAGGTAATCGGGTCAATTCGCCGACAATGTAGTTTAGTCCCTGGGTTGGAGAGTGGCGTGGTGGCGCCAGCTGCCGAGAAAAAGTGGCAATACCGTGCTCCTTTAAACTACAATAATCCCATGAAGTTGAAGTTGTTAAAACAAATTTAATCTGTGTAATGACACATTTTGATTAGGACTTAATGACCACAATATTTCCCAAAGCTGTTGACATACGAGATAACATGTTCTTTAAAGCTAGTCTCATATTGCGTCCTTGAATACTCTTCAGATCGTGATAAATATTGATTTTTATGTCCGGCCTCTTGTTAACAGTGATGAAGTCCACTTTCTATGTCTGTGTTATTTCTGGGTCTCGCCAATCGAGATATTGGTCACATTTGTTTACAAAACTCATCTAGTATTAAGATTCAATGAGGCAATGTCAATACAGAATGAGGCACAACTAATGCAGTAATGGCATTTTGATTTCCTATCGACTTTGGAATTATAAATTGGTCTCTAATGGCTCGGTTCTGAACATCGGCCACATGCGGAGAGTCCTTTATCTGTGGCCAATTATCCTGCTACATGGCGTGCAATCTTGGCAGGAAAGTCAAAAAGTGTACTAATTTGAACTTCCCGAGTCCACAGGAGCGATCGGTTCTGATAAATACTGTGTGGTTTTCCTACAAGTTTCTTGTGGTGTTTTGATTGTCCACCTGGAAGTGGAAAACGTTGTGACATGATGTAATCCACGTGAGATTTAATGATCATCTTTATTCATGGCTTGTTTGACTTTTACTGCTTAAAACTTCATGTTACATATGTGTGCTCGGTGTGTTCAAGCTGACTACTGGCGTTAATTCTTATTGATGTCTGGACAAAGTTTCATTCACATATTGCAAATTTGTACATTGACTAAAAAGATGCTAGCGCCTGTCGCTGCGGTTTTGATAACATACTGATTATGTCAGGAATAGCTGTTTTTCATTGGCAAGATTTGGTGTGCCTGTATTCCCCCATTTGAGTCGTATTTTGGACAGAAATGGAGCAATGTTTAGAATTCTGTTGTAAGAGGAATACATGTATTTCTAAAAAGTAACAATGGAAGTATTTGATATTGTGCCTGCAAAGGTGCGACACGTGGTGGCACCACTCTACATCTGTCTTCGGACGTTTTACTATCTGGATTTCAAAACTTTCAAGGTCTATTGGAAAAAAAGTAGGGTAAATGTCTGCAGAAGTAAGATTCCTAACATAATGTTGGAATATGAGGCCAAAAGAAACTGTGTGCCATCTGCATGTTGATTTGTACATTTCTTTGTAGGCTACGTTTGACTCATTCAGTATGTGTCATTTCTCTGCATGTATGTAACTTTAAGGAAACACACAAAAACATTGCTCAGACAAAGGAACAAGTCAAAACTGTGTAAACGAATATGGTTTCTTTTCTTTTAGGACCGCCTCCAAGATATCCTAGAGAAATGGATGGAATACCAACAGCTCGTCGACAAGGTTGAGCGGGTGATGGACCAGGACATGACCATTTGGTGGGTCGGCAAGCGGAAACCGCAGGCCGATTCCATTGAGCACGCTCACATCCAGATGCATGAAACCAAGGTGAGAAATCTGTTCAAATACACGGTTTTCGTTGTCAGTGACGGGAAGCAAAATACCATAACGTTGTGTTCGTATGATTCATTGTGGTCTTACAATCTTGTTTTCTTCTTTGTAGGAAATGCTACAAAAGCTGCAAGGTTACAAACAGGAGCTTGCGTCTGCTGCCCATCAGTGTGAGAATGTTGGTAGTATGGAGAGCCTGGATCAGCTGGACAAGCAAGATTCGCCTTTGGCCAGGAGGGCCGATGATGTCAATGCCACCGTACAAAGCAACATTGATAGGGTAGGCTTGACCTTGATTTTCAAGTGCTTTGGGTCAATAGAGGCCTTGCAATGATGTCATCCTGGCGGCCATTCTGGAGGACACAGGGCGCAGAGGTGTGAGCTGACCGTGATGTGACTTGTGTGAAGTGCGCCACGCCATTGTTTGACGTAACGTCATTGGGGCATGCCCGGGTCATTTCGCTGCACCTCTGCAGCATGTGCCCTCCAGCATGGCGGCTTGTGACGTCATTTGCAAAGCCTCTATGCTGCCATGTCTCATGGTCCCGGTAGCGAATTGGTTAGGTGACGAGTAAAGTCATACCTCGTTGACCAACCTTCCGATCTCTTCAGGTCAACGACCGGCTACAGCAACTTCAGAATCTGGTCAAAGAATGGGAAAATGTTGGGAAGATGAAGGCAGACTTCCGTGACTGGCTGCGCCATCAGCAGGCAGAGGTCAAGGACGTTGCTGAAAGGCCTGCCAAGTTGCATACAGATGCTGCTGACCTTGAGAAAGACAGGCTGAAGGTATGGTCGTTTGTTATCCATTACCTCTTTTAGTCATTCATTACCCTTTTTGTCGTCCATTACCCACTTGATTCAAGTTCAGGAGCTCAAGGCCACAGAGATTTCTTAACATAAATGGTAATTTCAGGCCCTGAAAGAAGCCATTGAGAAGAAAGAACCAATGTTAGAAGACATGTTAGCCAAACATCGTGCACTGACCCAACACGACCCATCCCTCCGTGACCCAGTCATCAAGGCCTTACAAGATGATTATGATGAAACGCTCGGTCGTGTCAACAATTTGTTGTTCGAGCGGGAACAAGCTGCGCAGAATAGCCGCGACTATCAGAAGGGCAAGGATGAAGTTGACGCAGACATGGCTGCTCTGGCGGCAGAACTTGAGGCAATTCAGAAACAGGAGGCGGGACAACTTGGTGTCGACAGGTTCAAGGTAGGGAAACGTTTCTTCTTCCATTTAAACCTGACTGCAGAGACCATACTGCCATCTTTCATTGATCCAGACAACAGTGTTTTTGCAGTGTTTTGATTAATAGAAGTCCAGGAGGATCCAGTGAAGGCTCACTTCTAACTGAGCCTTTCTCTTTGCAAACATCATTTCGAAAGCTGCTGATGCAGAAAGCAACCTTAGTCATGTATCAATGATTGATGGGCTCCAGATATGAAGATGAACTCTATTGAATTCATTGCTCATATAATCATTTGGTTTCTTTTGAAAGTCTTTGCATTCGTTTGCAATTTCTCAATTCTCAAAATACATGTATACCAACATGAACATTTGAAATACATGATCAAAATTGTTACTTTTGTACATTGGGCAATTACAGAGGATGTAGATTGCTCTTAGCTTTTAAATGGAGTTCATCTTCCAGGTTGTCAGTGGTTGCCAACAACCCCGCACCCTTAGCTTTGTTTTGGTTTGGTTCCTGCTTCACCTGTTGGCAACCAGTGACAACAACGTCTTTGTATATTTTGCCGTAGTTTCTCACTGGTGATGGGAGTTATCTTCTGCATTCCCACGAGACACTTTCTTACTTCATTAGGTAAGAAAGAATAAACTGGGAATGCAGTGAATTTGTGTATCTTACTCATGCTCCATCTAATAAAGATTCCCAGAGAAAATGCCTGCACGTCCAGAGCAAAATTTAGTATTGTTGAATTCTTCTCTTTCACCAATTTTGAACATTTCGAAATTTTCAAAGCAGCTCTTTCTCTGTGAATTCTCTGGTGGTGGGTTTTACCATTTTGACATGCGCACATACATGTACTGCATTGGCGTGACTTGATATATGGCATCTTGGCATACATGTAGTACCAGCAGTGTCTCATTGAATTGTACTGTGAACCTCGACGGCCCCTCTGTATATTGTTGTGGTTGGTTGAAACTCGAAATGAACAGTTCGTTTAAGAGATATATTCAGCATACCAGAATACCGATGTTGAGGGGTTGANGTGATTCTACACGTGATGCCTGTTCACTCAACCAACTCTCAAACATTGGCTTCAGAAAATACTGTTATAAAACCTAATATGTAAAAAGTTTGAACCACTCTTATTTTTGTACAGTTGTTGACTTGAGTACTTCAAATGGTCATTACTCTTAGACAATAGGTGATATAATCATTAACTCTGTTAGTTATGGTAACTAGAGATACAATATAATACATGCATGTATTGGTTGTTGAATTGATTCATTCATTTCTGGAATATCAATCAAAAACCAGGCTAGGGGCTACTATTACCCCGGGGCTACTATTACCCCACTTTGCCTTAAATAGTACGGTAATTTCAGGCCCTGAAAGAAGCCATTGAGAAGAAAGAGCCAATGTTAGAAGACATGTTAGCCAAACATCGTGCGCTGACCCAACACGACCCATCCCTCCGTGACCCAGTCATCAAGGCCTTACAAGATGACTATGATGAAACGCTCGGTCGTGTCAACAACTTGTTGATTGAGCGGGAAAAAGCTGCGCAGAATGGCCGCGGCTATCAGAAGGACAAGGATGAAGTTGACGCAGACATGGCTGCTCTGGCGGCAGAACTTGAGGCAATTCAGAAACAGGAGGCGGGACAACTTGGTGTTGACAGGTTCAAGGTAGGGAAACGTTTCTTTTTCCATTTAAACCTGACTGTAGAGACCATACTGCCATCTTTCATTGATCCAGACGACATTGGTTTTGCTATGTTTTGATTAAAGCGAATCGATAGCGGATTTTGTTTACATTTGGCTGGTGTTTGTAAACACAAAATTCAGCCAATCAAAATGCACGAAAATTTCTTTGTTGACATTCGGGAGAAGTTTGTTTACATTTTTTCCTGAAAATTCGTCCCCTTTCAAATTCTATTTCTAAATCAATTTTTTTCGCTTTCGATTCGCTTTAATAGAAGTCGAGGAGGATCCAGTGAAGGCTCACTTCTAACTCAGTGCTTCACGTAAGACGGGCGCAATCACGCTCGCGCCCCTGTGCGCCTGCAAAATTGCACCGAGGAGTTCGATTGACTGTGCTCCTCGGCATCCTTGAAGTAACTGACCATCAAATTTCACGAGTGTGAACAGCTCACCTCGAGCCTTTGAGGAGCTCAACTGATTGAGCTCCTGCAGATTTCAAACGTGAAGCACTGCTAACTGAACCTTTCTCTCAATTTGGAAACGTCAGTTTGAAAGCTGCTGATGCAGAAAGCATCCTCAGTCATGTATCAATGATTGATGGACTCCTGATTTGAAGATGAACTCTTTTGAATTCATTGCTCATGTAATCATTTGGTTTCTTTTGAAAGTCTTTGATTCGTTTGCAATTTCTCAAATCTCAAAATGCATGTATATCAACATGAACATTTGAAATACATGATCAAAATTGTTGCTTTTGTACATTGGGCAATGGGAGCAGTCAGCCACGCATATTGCCAACAGATGGCAGCAAAGTCTTAGCGGACCAATGTACAGGAAAATCTATGTGATTGCTGCTCGATCGATAATGACTGGGTCCGCTAGATGCATTGAATTGGGCCGTAGTGACACCTAGTGGTCAACTCGCTGACAGCTCCTATTACAGAGGATGTAGATTCCTCTTTAAAAGCAGTTTTTAAATGGAGTTCATCTTCCAGGTTGTCAGTTGTTGCCAACAACTCTGCACCCTTAGCTTCTTTTTGGTTTGGTTCCTGCTTCACCTGTTGGCAACCAGTGACAACAACGTCTTCGTATATTTTGCCGTAGTTTCTCACTGGTGATGGGCAGTTCTTCTGCATTCCCACGAGACACTTTCTTACTTCATTAGGTAAGAAAGAATAAACTGGGAATGCAGTGAATTTGTGTGTCTTACTCATGCTCCATCTAATAAAGGTTCCCAGAGAAATGCCTGCACGTCCAGAGCAAAATTTAGTATTGTTGAATTCTTCTCTTTCACCAATTTTGAACATTTCGAAATTTTCAAAGCAGCTCTTTCTCTGTGAATTCTCTGGTGGTGGGTTTTACCATTTTGACATGCGCACATACATGTACTGCATTGGCTTGACTTGATGTATGGCATAGTGTCTCATTGAACTGCACTGTGAACCTCGACGACCCCTCTGTATGTTGTTGGTTGAAACTCTTCTGAAGCCAAGGTACAAAAAGCACAAAATTGACACACAAAATGATAATAAACAAGAAGTCAATCTCCAGAATTCACGAATTTTCGACCCCAACCGGGGTCTTTTTCAAGTGGAACTTTACAATCTGAAACTCTAGAAAAGAAGAGTCTTTTCTAGAGTTTCAGATTGTAAAGTTCCACTTGAAAAAGACCCCGNCTGATGTACAGATTAGTCATAGCCAGAAAGCGTTGAAGTTGCCTGCGGAGCTGAATATCACCTCGAAAGATACTGGTCGTGACGTCACGGTATGACCGCCGTACGTTGTTCTATCACACCAAACTTATGGATGATGAGGCAAGTGTTGCACGTATCTTTTCACGCCATCCTCACGCATAAGGGACACACTCCGCGTGAGCTACTGCGAAACTAATGTATTAGGCCAGCCCTGCACACTGCGATCTATACATCAATCTAGCGCACACACCCGTCGGCAGGACCGGACCCCGTCAACCCCTGGATGGAGCCATAAATATACAGAGTACTCCTCCAGGGTATATATTCGCTGTCCGCAGTGAAGTACGTCTGACTGCAGACAGGATTTTGCAGTAGCTCACGTGGAGTGTGTCCCTTATGGTGGCCTCAGAAAAGTCTGTATGCTTGTACAACATCAAGAAATGGAGGAAAATGACACATCCTGAGATTACCAGCGTGATGAAGGAAGGAGCGCTAAGAACCTCTGATGTTCTAAGGAAAAATTAAATTGCAGTTTTGGTATTTGTGACTATGACTACCACAACTGGTGGCTGCTTGTAGTATCTGGATCTTTCTCATCACACACTGGGAAAGACCAATAGACTCAGACTCTATCACTCCTAAAGGGTGCAGCACCCGACGGGGCAGCGTCATGACGTCCCGCACGTCATTTCTGAACGCCATGACGTGACTCGAAAAAAGTCCAGTTGTTTCAGCGATCATGACGTCGGGAAACAATTTGATTTTTTTTCGTCACATGTCAAGACATCATGAAATGACGTGCGGGACGTCATGACGCTGCCCGTCAGGTGCTGCGCTCTTCTGGAGTGATGCCGTCTATTGGCTGTTGCCGACATACTTCACGATGCTGCATATTTCCATAGCCATTCGAAGTTACAAATGTCATGCAGTTCTGGGCAAGTTTCTACCCAAGGTAGAAAAAAATCTCGATTTCCTTTTACAACTATCATACTATATATATATTCATTTATGTTAATCTTTGCATATGAATGCCTGGATGAATGGTGTGGTATGGGAATAGAGTGTGCATGAATGGACTGAATGGTGTGCTTTGTCAAAGAGATAGTAATCTTGCTGTAAGTGGATAGTAGTCGGGCCTACGGCACTTGATGAACGATCCACCTTGACACGTGTTTGCATGAAGCTTTAATCCATGAACATCAACATTTTGTTTGAATATCTACCGGTATTGCCTCAGGGAGTGTGACGACAACATCGGGAGTTTATCTTGCACACAGAGCTTGCTGATGTGACTGATGTCAGATCATTCTGTGTGTGGAGATTGCGTGTAATGGGTCTGTTTTGGATTATTTCATTCATGGACCATGCTTGTGTGAATTATGCCAAAATGTCCCCTTTCTCAGGATGGAGCTTGTACTAGGTGTGAATGAAATGGACCCGCTCTGTGGATTATTTTGATAAAAGTTCATGCAGATGCAACGTAACTAAAAGGCCGTGTATGTAGTGGGAAAGTGATGCTCAGTGTGCTTGATCAACTTGACCGGGAATACATTCAAAAGAGGTACACATGTTGACTCAAAGTTTTCTATGGATATATTCAGTCAGTACGGTGTTATAGTAGGGAACCTGCTGAGAGACAGATTGATCGGACGTTCAATATTGTGAAGACAGATTAGGAAAAATTAGCAGTAATCCTTGAAGAACTTGGTCACGGCCGGGGACATTAACCAGGACCGAGTAAAGATATCTGCAGGACATCACATTCCTGAGCGAGCTTTTGTCTCTGCGTATATTCAATATCATAATGCGTAAGTTTATTTCTCTGTAGGCTATGTAAAAATATCAAATTCCTGTTCTTCTTTGATTATATTTATTTCTGGAGATGGTCGTGTCTGGGTTTGTTTGGTTTTCCTCCGTGTTGTACTATCCCGTGGGAGAAGAGGATGGAGACATTGATGGCATATAAACTGGAGGTTCGTTTCTCTTCGTTCTTTTTTATCCCTCTGCTGCAGAACGTGTTACTCATGGGGAGAAAGATTTGGGAGACACTCCTTCACATCTGGGTGATAACACATTTTCCTAAACGATCATACATGTATCCGAGAGGGAGTTTGTTTATGAAGGATATGGTTACTTTTCCTTTTCAATCCTCTTCAGATATGTATCATTTAGCCTCTTAGTTTTAGCCCACTGCTTCCTTTGGTCATGTTCTTTGTATGCATTGCACCGGAATCTTGTCCTGGATGATGTTGAAGGCATCTGTTGGCAATCTGACAAATCAAGGTAGTGTGTCACTCTGCCCTTCAACTGCATGCAGTGAGCAAGGGTAGGAGTAATAGGAACCATGTTTGGGCAAGATGTAATTGCTTCTGTTTTCTTACTTAGGACTTCTATAGTGCCCTTGTGGCACATGAGCTTTCTTCCAGTTTCTGATCCTTGTTTTCTGCACCAAGTGGCCCCAAATCATGCTCAGTTTGGTGTCCAACAGGCTGAAAAGCTGTACATCTCTAACACCATTTCTGTAAAGTGGAGGCTATTTGTGCTCTCTCAGACATGCGTTTTAATCATTAGTAAAAAATTAATTGTGTCCTGAGGTTAATGTATGTTTCAATGTAAAAAACATTGGGTGGCGCCAAATCAAGCTAATATGCTAGTAANTGTAAAAAAGTATTGCCTCCATATCTCAAATTTCTGGCATTTACACTACGTTTCAAATCCTAAAATGATCCGAAGACATCCCCTGCATCTCTGGCGTAAATCCTGAAGCTTTGGGTACATTCTTATAGCAATCACAACACCCCAGTCTCTCAGAACCAACAGAATCTTGGGCAGTTGTTCATCACACGCTCAATGTAGCATGCTACACCATGTTAGGGACTCCATTAGCAACAACTTTGCATGCTCCTTTTTCATTTATTTTGCATGTTTTGTCGAGCTCTCGTAAAAATCAAATTTTGTTTTTTGACCTCATGATTTATAACTATGTTGCATAATTTCTGTTGTATCTTCGTTCATATGGGAAAAAGTTGATGAAACATACGGAAATGATGATGGGCGATTCTTCTATAGGACTTTTTAGACTATTTTTTTCTCCACGAATACTTGCGCATGCCACACATTACACATTGCATGGGGTACATGAATACTGTGCCTTCGCAATTGACAGAATGCTACGGGCCTCTTTCTTTAAATTTGAAACATACTAGTACCTTCTATGGTAATGTGGTGGGACGGAAGGCAGTTTCTACTTCATGAACTTCTCCATAGTGACCAGCTGAAAGTTCTTCAGCTTTCGGCCCTTCCCATGTCACTCATTGAAAGTTCACGGAGGGTAAAAATGCACGACACATGCACTGTGCATTGGATATATACAGATCAATGGACTTTCGAAAGAGGACTGTTCTGTATTCTAGCTGCTCGGTTGTGTTCGGCACAGTATTTGTGTTCTCATCCACACATTTACACACACTACACATACATGTATATGCAAACTTAAATTTTTTTAATGGAATTGCATACACTTTTCATCAACAAATAACATTGAATTTTTTTCTCGTGACACCAACATGGCAATTCATTGGATTTGAAGGTATTTGATTGATATGTTGGCCACAATAACTACGCCTTGTGGAAACTTGTTTTGTGAATATGGTTGAAGGCATGAAGGACCAAAGTGTACCCTGGGGTTACCTTTGGCTGATGTACAGATTAGTCATAGCCAGAAAGCGTTGAAGTTGCCTGCGGAGCTGAATATCACCTCGAAAGATACTGGTCGTGACGTCACGGTATGACCGCCGTACGTTGTTCTATCACACCAAACTTATGGATGATGAGGCAAGTGTTGCACGTATCTTTTCACGCCATCCTCACGCATAAGGGACACACTCCGCGTGAGCTACTGCGAAAGTAACGTATTAGGCCAACCCTGCACACCGCGATCTATACATCAATCTAGCTCACACACCCGTTGGCAGGACCGGACCCCGTCAACCCCTGGATGGAGCCATAAATATACACAGTACTCCTCCAGGGTCTATATTCCCTGTCCGCAGTGAAGCACGTCTGACTGCGGACAGGATTTTGCAGTAGCTCACGTGGAGTGTGTCCCTTATGGTGGCCTCAGAAAAGTCTGTATGCTTGTACAACAACAAGAAATGTGGAGGAAAATGACACATCCTGAGATTACCACAGCATGATGAAGGAAAGAGCGCTAAGAACCTCTGATATTCTAAGGAAAAATTGAATGGCAGTTTTGGCATTTGTGACTTTATGGCTACCACAATAGGTGGCTGCTTGTAGTATCTGGATCTTTCTCATCACACACTGGGAAAGACCAATAGACTCAGACTCTATCACTCCAAAAGGGTGGAGCACCTGACGGGGCAGCGTCATGACGTCCCGCAAGTCATTTCTGAACGCCATGACGTGACTCGAAAAAAGTCCAGTTGTTTCAGCGATCATGACGTCGGGAAACAATTTGATTTTTTTTCATCGCACGTCAAGACATCATGAAATGACGTGCAGGATATCATGACGCTGCCCGTCAGGTGCTGCGCTCTTCTGGAGTGATGCCGTCTATTGGCTGTTGCCGACATACTTCACGATGCTGCATATTTCCATAGCCATGTGCCATTCGAACTTACAAATGTTGTGCATTTCTGGGCAAGTTTCTACCCAAAGTAAAAAATCTCGATTTCCTTTTACAACTATCATACTACATATATATTCATTTATGTTAATCTTTGCATATGAATGCGTGAATGAATGGTGTGGTATGGGAATAGAGTGTGCATGAATGGACTGAATGGTGTGCTTTGTCAAAGAGATAGTAATCTTGCTGTAAGTGGCTAGTAGTCGGGCCTACGGCACTTGATGAACGATCCACCTTGACACGTGTTTGCATGAAGCTTTAATCCATGAACATCAACATTTTGTTTGAATATCTATTGCCTCAGGGAGTGTGACGACAACATCGGGAGTTTATCTTGCACACAGAGCTTGCTGATGTGACTGTAACATACATTGTAGATCATTCTGTGTGACGAGATTGTGTGTAATGGGTCCGTTCTGGATTATTTCATTCATGGACCATGCTTGTGTGAATTATGCCAAAATGTCCTCTTTGCTGGGATTTTCTCAGGACGGAGCTTGGACTAGGTGTGAATGAGGGAATGGACCTCTGTGGATGATTTTGATAGAAGTACAGGCATGGCCCTGTATGTTAGATTGTTTGTGGGAAAGTGATGCTCAGTGTGCTCGATCAACTTGACCATGAATACATTCAAAAGAGGTACACATGTTGACTCAAAGTTTTCTATGGATATATTCAGTCAGTACGGTGTTATAGTAGGGAACCTGCTGAGAGACAGATTGATCGGACGTTCAATATTGTGAAGACAGATTAGGAAAAATTAGCAGTAATCCTTGAAGAACTTGGTCCCGGCCGGGGACATTAACCAAGACGAGTAAAGATATCTGCAGGACATCACATTCCTGAGCAAGCTTTTGTCTCTGCGTATATTCAATATCATAATGTGTAAGTTTATTTCTCTGTAGGCTATGTAAAAATATCAAATTCCTGTTCTTCTTTGACTGTATTTATTTCTGGAGATGGTCGTGTCTGGGTTTGTTTGGTTTTCCTCTGTTTTGTACTATCCCGTGGGAGAAGAGGATGGAGGCATTAATAGCATATAATCTTGAGGTACGTTTCTCTTCATTGTTTTTCATCCCTTTGCTGCAGAAGGGTAGAAAGATTTGGGAGGCACTCCTTCACAACTGGGTGCTAACACATTTTGCCAAACAATCATATCCTACGTATGACATCCGAGGGAGTGAGTTCATGAAGGATATGGTTACTTTTCCTTTTCAATCCTCTTCAGATATGTTTATTTAGCCTCTTGGTTTTAGCCTACTGCCCACTGCTTCCTTTGGTCATGTTCTTCATCTGCATTTGCACCGGAATCTTGCCCTGGATGATGTTGAAGGTATCTGTTGGCAATCTGACAAATCAAGGTAGTGTGTCACTCTGCCCTTCAACTGCATGCAGTGAGCGAGGGTAGGAGTAAATAGGAACCATGTTTGGGCAAGATGTAACTGCTTCTATTTTCTTACTCAGGACTTCTATAGTGCCCTTGTGGCACATCAGCTTTCTTCCAGTTTCTGATCCTTGTTTTCTGCACCAAGTGGCCCCAAATCATGCTCAGTTTGGTGTCCAACAGGCTGAAAAGCTGTGCATCTCTAACACCATTTCTGTAAAGTGGAGGCTATTTGTGCTCTCTCAGACATGCGTTTTAATCATTAGTAAAAAATAATTGTGTCCTGAGGTTAATGTATGTTTCAATGTAAAAAACATTGGGTGGCGCCAAATCAAGCTAATATGCTAGTAAAACTGCCCTAAGGTATAAGGTTGAACAACTGTGTGTCTTTTTGGCATAAAGGTCTGTAAAGTAGAGGCTATGATCTCTTAACCGCGCATTTAACCATTAGTAAAAAATATTTGTGTCCTGACGTTAAAGTATGTTTGGATGGATAATAAAACTATTTTGGGCATTCACATTTCCAATCATCTGGAAGAATAAATTCCTTCAAATCATTTGAATTTGTTCGGTTCAGGTGCACACTTAGTAAATCACGGACAATCTAAATATGGTCTTTTCTTTTTGGCGAGTCGTAGCGTTTTGATGCCTTCGTCATTGTGTGGAAATTTCCCTGATGTTTCGTTATAGCGTGACCGAAGTTGGCCCAGGATTTCCTTTATCGTGTTCTGTGACCTCTTGTGATTGGTCTATTGTCCATTTGTTTGACAAGCATTGGCTTGTTATTTCCTGTTGTGCAAAGTTGTTAATCATGAAACCATCAAAAGGGCCTATTGAGGCATTCATGAGGGAATTTAATTTGATCTTGATATATGATAACTGCTTGTTTGCCCTAATATTGGTATCAAAAGGTGCTTCTGATTTGTATGGTTGACGAAATATGTTTTGTGATATTTTGAGAATTGCTCTGAGGCACTTGGTGCAAGAGGAAACTGCTCTCTATGTCCACAGGAAAACACTTTTTAGAAGAGGAAATGTTTCCTCTAGCTAAAGACAACAGTTTCCTGATCTCTCATTTTAGTGAATGGGAATAGCCACCTGGGAAGGCCTAGCTAGCGAATTTTCCCCAGACATTAGCCTATGCTGCCTTGTCAGAGACTACTGATGTTTGTCCAAGTTAAGAAGTGCACATCACCCTGAGTTAAGCCTATTTTCACTACAAATATTGGCTTGCATGTCGATTTCATGGTTTCCACATTATCGAAGGTGAGAATGGAAAACAAGATGATGAAATTGAAAAGAAACACTGCTGTTTTGGGTGCTCGCCATGGAGTTTACACCTCTGCACGTTATCTCTGCCATTCCACTCTACTCGGACATCTCGAGTTTCCTATGCAGGCCATTTGTCACGTCGGTGTTCGGCCTGATTGATATTTACGCAAAGCAAATCACTGGGATCCTTTAGCTGCCATAGCTACGGTGATATATTGGAACAAAAAATCAATTTTCAATTGGTTTCTCAACAATGGAACCTGTTGCTAGACTGTACGGGTTGTCAATGAAGCTACCACATGATTGGTATGACACGACGCAATGGTGTTCAATCTGGTTGAGAGGAAAAAATAGATCTACACTGCCTGGTATAGGGTGACACCATTGATGACCACAGAATCCTTGTCATTGAATTTCATTACTGTACCAGAGTTAGGATGGCTATGAAATAGAAACGGGTTTCTAAGGTGAAAGTCATCGAGTCCTTCTACCAGATTCGAACCCACGGACCCTCGCATAAGGCATCAGTAGCCAGCACTAAGGGTCAGCACGCCTTAACCACTATGCCAAATCCCCATCTTCAAAAAAGATGGACCCACAGACCCGAATTAGGATNGCCACCTGGGAAGGCCTAGCTAGCGAATTTTCCCCAGACATTAGCCTATGCTGCCTTGTCAGAGACTACTGATGTTTGTCCAAGTTAAGAAGTGCACATCACCCTGAGTTAAGCCTATTTTCACTACAAATATTGGCTTGCATGTCGATTTCATGGTTTCCACATTATCGAAGGTGAGAATGGAAAACAAGATGATGAAATTGAAAAGAAACACTGCTGTTTTGGGTGCTCGCCATGGAGTTTACACCTCTGCACGTTATCTCTGCCATTCCACTCTACTCGGACATCTCGAGTTTCCTATGCAGGCCATTTGTCACGTCGGTGTTCGGCCTGATTGATATTTACGCAAAGCAAATCACTGGGATCCTTTAGCTGCCATAGCTACGGTGATATATTGGAACAAAAAATCAATTTTCAATTGGTTTCTCAACAATGGAACCTGTTGCTAGACTGCACGGTTGTCAATGAAGCTACCACACGATTGGTATGACACGACGCAATGGTGTTCAAACTGGTTGAGAGGAAAAAATTGATCTACACTGCCTGGTGTAGGGTGACACCATTGATGACCACAGTATCCTTGTCATTGAATTTCATTACTGTACCAGAGTTAGGATGGCTATGAAATAGAAACGGGTTTCTAAGGTGAAAGTCATCGAGTCCTTCTACCAGATTCGAACCCACGGACCCTCGCATAAGGCATCAATAGCCAGCACTAAGGGTCAGCACGCCTTAACCACTATGCCAAATCCCCATCTTCAAAAAAGATGGACCCACGGACCCGAGTTAGGATGGCATTAAACATTGCCTGTCTATTTCCGTTTTCTTCCTCCGGATTGTTGCCCAGTGTTATTTACCGGTAGGCCTACTCGCCAGAATAATTGGGCCTGCCAAAATGTTGGTGTTTACAATGGCCACTGCACCTGGAGAGGAAGATTGTCCTTGACAATATTTGATGGGATTTGGTGGTTTGCCAATGATGACAGTCCATGTCGACTTGTGATATTTGTAATTTTCCAACAATACAGCTTTGTTCATTGTCCGGTAAACTGTTGGTACAGGACAGCGACCACTTATTTCTGTCAATATATTAGACACCAGATCGAACACTCTCCTGAGCTCATTTGCATATGATGAGAAAACCAATAGAAATTTGCATATTGGCAAACTCTTACCTTCCATTAACTGAATGCCCGAGGTAAACTGCGGAAATTATCGTACTCCATGGGATGTACGAGTGGAATCGAGCACAAACACTCGTTGTGCATTCGATTCAACACTGGGAAACTGATCATCGAATGGTCCGGGTTTTTTTTAGGTTGCTGGTATGTATTAAAATATACATGAAGTTGTTTTTGTTTCGTTTCAAAAGGACAGAAGGTTGGATTTTCAGTGATCACAATTCTTTTGGGTAATTGAGATGGATTTGTTTGGGGTTTTTTGGTCCAAAATGAGAGTTTGGTTAGTGCTGTGTGGTTCCACAATTCGTATATCATCTCATGAGGTTTGGCAGTATTTCGCAGATATACGTACCTCTATTTAATGAATGTTCAATGCATTTGCAAATGTAGTACACTAATATCGCTGACAATGAAAATCAGTTTGTCATGAAAGATTCATAAGTTCTGGCAATGAAAATAACTGAATATGATCATGTATTTCAATATGAGTACGTTGATTGTTTTGAATTATTCATGTGTGCAGACTATTTGTTCAGTGTTTTGGTGATGGGATGCCTAACCAAGGCTGTACGCTTCTCTGTGTCTGTGATAAATCTACCAATTCATAATTTGTGGTAAGATCTTCAATTTCGCAAGGGTACGGTGCCACACCCAATTCTCAACCCAGTCAATATTGACAGCTTTTCCTTTGTTTGGTAAGGTACATTTACTTCCTACTTTGTTAGTTTAGGTTATTTTCCCTTCTTAAATGGTCAAACAATGTCCAAGGCATAGAAATGAGGAGAATTCAGCTCAACTTCTACAAAGTTTATGACCGTGGTGTGTTTCTTTGGTGATAGAAACTTATAAACACATTGATATTGAACATTTTTTCATGCAGTTTGTTGTCCCTAGGATGCTGTAACAGTTTTGGTTTGACTTACAGTATTAAAGTGCGCTGTGCTGAATACTGCTGCTGATGTTGGTGAAACTGAATATTGACTATAATCATCCATACATGAACACATGATCGTAATTAAATATAATTATGCTGTTTATTTTAATAATAAAAATGTTGCCAGTGCTTCAGGTTTGATCAAAATGACATATCACTACCTGTTTTCCTAGTATACCAGTTTGTTCCATGATTTATTCCAACCCTCCATCCTCTTCTCTGGTAACCTTGGTAACCTTATAACACTCACTGGTTGATGCTAAAATATGCACATAATTGGTTTGCTGACTTCAGTTTTTACATCAAGTTCAGCTAAGTTTAATTGCTTTAACTTGTCAACAATGAAAGCCAAATTTCACCTCAAGTTGGTAAAAAAATCAAAAAAATCATGTATATTGTACAATATTCTTCCTGAGACGTGTAAGAGATTTCAACCAACTTGACATGGAATTTTAGTTTGTATTTTTCAATAGATGTGAAGAATTTCTGCTCAATCCATTGTACATTTCTTCCTCCTCACTCTCCTCTTTAATACTTCTATTATAAATACCCATAATGCTTTAGTCTTAGATATTGTAGTTAGACTTTGCTGTAGTATCACTTGGCACCATTATTGTATCCATCCATACATCAGCATTGCTGTGATGTAACGTGACATGAAAGCTTTCATTTCTGCAAATTGTCATGAGACCTCAAAGAAAACTTGAGTTGGCAATACCTTGGAAGAAGTCATGTCACGTATTGATGGATTTATGTGGTGGTGCCATGTACCGTAGCTGTGTAAAATAGGCTTTCAAATTGATAGTGAGTGATAGTTAAAATGACCATCAGATATCTATGTACCGGTATAACAAAATGTCTTATTGTCAAAGCAGCCAGTTTTCAATTATGAGCTGAGGCCACCACTTTTCGTCAGTTAACGTTCATATTAAACTTGTGACATTCTTTGCACCTGTGACATGTTTGTAATGCAGAACATGTTTCTGATTTACAAGGACCCATTCAAAAACTGCCTGTTACACCAACCATAATATAGTTAAGGCCATGTAAAAAAATATAATTGGTTAGCATCCCCTCCCGCCATGGAAATCACCCCCCTCCTCAAAAAATTTTTTATTTTTTATTTTCCAAAAAACCTTTTAAAAACTGCCAAAAGAGTGATAAAATTGTAGGCTGGGATGCTTAAATAAAACAACACAGTTATTAAAGGATAGAAAAGTAGTTTTTGTTTCAATTCATACCTATTACATTTGAAATTTCCCTCAGGTCGCTTGGAAACATGCATCTCAAACTCAATAAAAAATAAAATAAAAACCTCCCGCCCTCCTCAGAAAATTGAGAGTGGAAGGATGCTAACCAACTATTTTTTTTTACATGGCCTAACAGTGAAAATGATGCTGTGTGGTTTATAAGGAATTCGTAGAAATAATCTGTAGGCCTATCATTCATTGCACACCAGACACAGTTCACACCCTCCCTTAGGCTAGGGATACACCAAACACGATGCGTTGACGCGCGCGGCAAATGCTTTGTTATTTTCCGCTGCACTGCAAGCAAACAAAGGCTTTCAAAGCATAAATCGTGCGCATTGCCCTGTCACGTCACGCGATATCGTGTTCGGTGTATCCCTAGCCTTACCTTGGCCTAAAGGATTTCAAGCCATTTTTTCAGTGCATCTTCATTGTCTATTGGACATAAAACTAGTGATAATTTGTATTCATTGAAAAATGCATGTTGTTGGCATCCCAAGAGTTGGTGTTGAACTAATGGGTAAAGAAACTGCCACTCTCAGTTTCAAAAGAAGACACCATGACTGTACAGGCTTGGGGGAGTGCTTAGAAAATCTGTCTTTGAAAATGTGAGGGGGACGCAATACTTACGTCCTGGGACTTTGGCCACAACAATGTCTTGTTTGTTTTAAAAAATATCCAAAAATCTCAGTTTGGTGGATAAATACATGGTATAGAATTGAAAATCGCTTTAGGACTATGCGACTAGAGGTCTATTAAGCTACATTATTTATAAAATCCATTAAAAGAGAAACTAAATCAATATGTGATAGAGTGTAGTTCAAATATGATATGAAGTGTGTGCATTGTCAAAAATATTCTATATCAGCTAGGTTAAGTTGACAAAAAAGTATGTGCTTTGCTGCAGGCAAATGACAGTACATTTCAAGTTAAAGGACATGGATTTCGAAGCGATGGCACTCAGCTTGAAAAACAGTGGACTCTACACACATTCTTACCTAAGAATGTACAGGGATTTGTGGCCAAGGCTTTTGAAGTCAGCAGCAGTTGTGTTGTTTTTGGCCACTTTTCTCTTTCACTCTAATGAAGTAGTTTACTCATAAAACACTTATTCAAATATCTCATTGTCGATTCACAAGCTACCATAACAATGTTTTTACCATGCCCTGGGCTCAAAACCAAAATTATATTGAACCTAGTACACTCTTAGACACCACAAGTTCTTTGGTCAGCATTGGGTAAGTAATTTCCAAATATGATAGTTAAGTTGAAATAGTAACTTTTAGAGTGTAGGGTCTTCCAAGTTGTTATTGGCATTGCATTGATGCCATGTTGTTTGTGGTATTCATCCTAAGGCTTCAAGTCCCATGAAACGAATATGTGTGCGGCTTGTCTGGTGTGGAATGAATCCTGCAACCTGGCTGCTTTGACTATCTCCAAACGAACTACATGTAGTTTAGTAGAATCAAATTTAGAAGTAGGCAGTATTATTCAGTTTGTAGAGCAAAAGCATTACTGAACCACTTGTTTCGACTTTTCTGGTAGCAAAAGGCCTCAAATAGAAAATGGGTGTAATCAGAGATTATTTCAATTTAAGTCCATGGGCCATATTCATGAAGCCTTCGCAACTTTGCGTTCATGCAAATCTATTGTAAGGCAGTCAGTGAACAATAGAGAATGTGCAGCCAAATAATAGACTTGCGTGCACGCAAAGTTGCGAAGGCTTCGTGAATATGGCCCCAGGACTCTTACCTGTGTTAACAAGTTTAATCAGTGACAAAAAATTAGGAACTGGGCATGACATACATGTTCCAAGTTGCAAAAGTGTTGTCAAGCTGCTGAATGTACCTATCTACCAAAGTCACTTTTGTTGTTTTGTTGAGTTGAGCATGTTGTGAAGTTGGCACTCTGGTTCAGAAATGTTGTGCGTAGACTGGTATGATGTACTGTAGCCTACATATCCCACTGATTTCAGAAATATCATCTACTATAGTCAGTTGTTTTGTGGTAACAGTTCCCAAATCTGTGCAAAATCGATTAGTGAGATGCAAGTCGCTGGAGACATTGCCTTCCTTTCTGCTAATTTCTGTTTCTGAAATCAATGGTTTCATTCTACTTTGTGTTAGTGCATCCACTGTGTAAAACATGTTAGTAATTGTATCCCTCCTTGACATGCAGGATCGCCCTGGAAGTCTCCTGAGCCTACACACCCAGCTGACCGATATTGGTACCCAGACACCTCGCCACAGCGCCACACAGACCCCACTGTCCATGATAAAGAGAGGCAGCCTTGATGATTCCAACATTCCACTGAGTCACCGTGCTAAAATCAACTCCAGGGATTCCTCTCCTATTGCGAGACCAGGGTCTGCCTTGGCCAGAATTGGGCCTTCACCATACGCCACTGGTTCACCGTTTATGAATGGTCATGCTGGAGATGACCTCAGTACCATCGATGACGAGTATGGGCGCCTTCCTGGTGGCCTAAGAAACAGTGGTGAGAAAGTTGGATTATCACAGCAGTTCTGGCCGTATCGCAGTACAACAGACACATCTCAGAAAGGCAAGGGCAAACCACCAAAAGGTTCCAGTTTGACTGGATCTTTGAGGCGACTGGATACCGGTACATATTCTAGCCAGGATACAGGTATCGGGGACATCTATAACAGTGCGAAGAGGTTAGGCCGCAGTTCAGGAAGTCCAGACAGGATGATGTCCAGTCCGTTACGTTTCAGCACGCCAGATTTACGGGTCACCAAGGATTACGACGATGATGATAGCCTGGATACGTTCGATTTTGGAATGAAGAGGGGAGAATTTTCCCCCAATGATTTCCACACTAATTTAGTACATCCCGAGGACATTCCGACATATGACGACTTCACCCAAACTGTTCCGATTGACAATATGTCTACACAGACCCCTGGCAGACGCCATCTTGCAAACCGAGGAGCCCAGGCTGGTCCTGGAGGTAAACAAACCAGCAGACCAGGAAGTGCCCGATCTGTCCTAAGCAAGAAACTAGATGATATGGCACAACAAGTTGAAAAGCTGAAGCATTCAGTGGAAGATTTGCAGTTTTCTGATCCAAAGACTCTTGTTGGGCCTGGAAAACGTAATTTTGATCCATACCCACAAGCAGATGAGACCTGGTCAAGTTGGGGTGATCTTGATTCTGATAAAGAGCCAGTGCCACAGAGAAATCTTGGCACACAGACGAAAAACAAGCCGTGGCAGAAACCATGGAAACGAGTATCTGATACAGAATCTGACAGAGAACCCCGCCATTTTGGTTCACAGACACCAGGTACTGCCAAAACGCAAACACCAAGTTATGCTACAGTCCAGACACCAAACAGAATTAAAGACTTTAATGATTATCTTCGACCTGGTGCAAGAGGGCCTACCTCAAAAAATTACATCAGGAATTCAGACACTGAATCCTATGGCAACTGGGATAGCAATCCAGCATTGAATAGGGACCCTAGGCTCCTGGACCACATGAGTACGCAGACACCAAGTCGTGCAAGGACACAGACTCCGTATGGCACTGAGACACAGACAGATCCCTACGGCTATATGTTTAATAGCCGGGAGAATGCATTAACGCAGACACCATCACACAGTCACACACAGACGCCAAAGGGTAAACTGCATGCCCATGATCTTCAGCGAAACAAGGGTACACCGAGAGGAGCAGCCCTGAAGTCACTCCTCGATACTATCAAGACCATGAGTCATGACCTGGAGGAGAATAACAAAGCTAGGGCCTATGATTCTGGGTTCTCATCTGATAAGAATATACCCAAGTCAGATCGGGAGAGTGATGTTGAGAGCATTAAACCCAAGGATGATCGGCCATGGTTAAAATATGTGAACAAGCCTAATGCTAGTAAGAAGCGGTCATCATCTGCCGATAAGCCAAAGTCGAGGTCGAGCTTCCCTGCTCCACGATCTCGTGATCCGTCTCCTGCAAGATGTACACCGAAGTATTCACGTCCGCCAGCACGATCCTCATCTCGAGACATGGTGCCAGAACGAGGCCCACGAGATCGGCCGTCATACCGTGACATTCCATCAGATGTGAGTTCTGAGGCATCGTCCTATCGGCCACCGGCTATACCTACATACCACGTGCAGCCTGTCCAGCCATATCCTCCACCCTCTGCCTTCCTGCAGCCAACGTATGTCCCCACAGTACCATCCGAGTCTCAGAGCAGGAAATCTCCTAGTGTACCAAACGTACACTTAGCCTCAAAGGATTTCATCAGAGATTATGACAAGAAACAATTTGCACCTGAGAAACCATCTTCATTCAAAGGCAGTATGTCTGAGTTGGGTAATGCCATCTCGGATGTCTCACGGGCAGCAGATGATCTCCGGAAAACGACACGAAAATTGAAGACAACCTTAGATACAGAGGCTGGATATTAGAGCAAATCAAAATCAAGATAGTACAAGTCTTGGGTTTTCATTAGGTGATTTTAGACTGTGCCGGTAGAGATTTATCTTGGATTAGTCGTAGTTGAAAAACGTTGGTCTTGTTTTAAGCTGCTGACAATACCCCTAATGGATGACTTTCTCTTAGAAATTCCATTTTGCAGTTCGTACCTCGAAAGTACAGTGCAGACATCATGGCTTGAATCAATTAAGTCTAGATATGGTGTATTTTGATGAGTGATCAAAATATGGAGATTCAAGAAACCTTCCCCATTGAAACAAGCTTTTTTCAAAGCTGGATATCAGAATCAATGCATTTTGGAAAGATGCTTCTGTGGAAGCATGTATCCTTGTCAAAACACTTGGGATCAAGTCAGTTCACTTGCTGTAATCTCAATTTGTAGCTGTCTCCCCTGGCATACAGATTGGGTCTGGTGAAATTGACAAAATCAACTGCGACAGAGTTGAAATCAACAGTGTATTGGTAAATGAAAGAATGTTTACTCTGACTTGAGTGCACAGAATCACTAAGGGCTACAATTGTTTCTGTGCGGTCAAGAAATTGCAATAGTCTTTCCTTTACCAAGTCGGGAAACCTTTTTTTATGGGACAGTCTGTGCAGTGCAAGGATAAATGATAGCTGAATCTGACGCAACGGCAAGATATGTGGCAGTGACACAGCCGTCAGCAACACCAAACAAACAGAAAACAAAGGAGTACCCTCTTGGATCACTCACGATATATGCTTTGGGATTAAAGGACGCGATCTCATTTAAAAGGGGACCGGATCACATTCCTATGACCGCCCCATGTACACTGGAGTTTGTTGTTCTCCATGGTACAAAAGACTTAACGTATCGGACTGGAAAGGAAATGGTCCTCATCTCTTCAGGTTTCAAATATTAGTATTTGTTTATATTTTTATGTACATGAACATCGATTGATAAGTTTTGAGATTCTAAGCAAGCAAAATGTGATAGTTGTTGTGATGTGATTGCCTTCAAGTAGTTTCAAAGTCTTTTTTGTGAATAAGTGTATAAGTAGTAAGAATTGTTTGTTGATTGTGCAGCCAAAAGTCCTCTGACGAAATGCATGATCTTCTGATGGAACCATGGAAGCCCAGAGGGTAGGTATTTGGAAGTGGTATCAGTGATATGAGGAGTTGACAAAGGACGTTGGTGAAGATGTATTAGGAGGGTCTCAAATAGGACACCTGCCATGTCACCAACACTGTGTAGTCATAGGCCAAGGTCATTGTTCAGGTCGGCCTACATGAATCAGTCACTTGCGAAATACATATATATTGATATAATAGAAGTTGAGTCTTCCAAATCTAGGTGTTGTCGTGGAAATCCTAATTGGTGGTTATTCAAACTTTTGTATAATTTTAATTGGAAATCACAGTATTAATACCGTGAAAAATCCAGTCTGCATATCCAAACCTAGCATAATGAACACCATGTGACATGCACTCAAGAACGATATTTTGAAGATGAGTATTATCTCCTGAAGTGTTTGAACTGTCGTGTCAATTGGAATTGAAGGAGACTGTCAATTCAAAATAGTAATTGTTGCACAAATCAATGGCCGCACTGAGTGTTCTATAAGCAAGATTTACACAAGGGTGCCAATAAAAAATTGTATACGTAGTTGGTATGGATACCACTAGAGGTCACTACAAATGAAATTTTTGTATGTTTTGCAGTCAGAACCGTCCATGGACACAAATTTCACTAGTTTATTTTCGATCAGATTATCTGATAAAATTGCACCAATATATAAGATTTTGAATATCAGATTATACATATCGACAAATCATAGGCATGTAGTAAAAGATTATTTATTTCTCAACAATCTAGATGCCAAAATCAATGATTATTTATTAAATAGCTATTAATTAGTAAATGTATAGATATATACACTGCTGATATGTTCTACATGTTTTGTAGATTTTATCACGATCTGCTCAAGTGATTATTTGGAACTGGGGTGTGGACTCTCCTCACCCTGCCAATATCTAAAACATGGCACATTTTGTTCGCTCTTGGTCTTGAGAATATGGAAAGCATGCACAGGCAGTTGATGTTGGTATAGAGGATGTGCAAGTGACGTCATGAGTGACGTCATAATTCGCACGTCAGCCATGTTGGACGTCATCTGACACTACGAATGCGTTGGACGTGCCGTCCAACATGGCGGCATCTCGTCATAATCGTCGCTGCACGTCCTCTGTACAGACTAAAAGGACTAAATTCAAATAGATCTAATTGGTACACTCTTTTATCTCTTCCATACACCCCAGCTCTGCAGATAATGACTTGAGTGTGAAGGAAGATGTGAGTGCTGTGAATATATATTTTGTACAGATAAGTGTCACTTCTGAAGGGGCACTGGTTGGGTTTCATGAAGTTAGCGATGTTCGTACTGGTATTTACAAATAGCTTTTTAGATTTTTGTGCTCTTGATATTTTTTTAGAAAATTATTTTTTGACCCTTTCTGATTCCGTCCAATCATTATTGATTATGCTTATTTACTTTTGCTCTGAAGTACTTTTGCTAAAGCCTTGTGGTTTAGTTTAGAGGCTTTAAAATAGTGTATCATATACAAAACAGTTCTTTAATCATAGCAAGAATATATAAGTACCAAGAATGTACAACTCGGTAATCAATCAAAAGAGTGGGCATTAAGTTACTTTTTCTGATAATAGAGGGCGTACGGTAATTATAGGCCTTCTAATTAAATAACCAATGTCTAGATTTAAGGGTTGTTGACTGAATTGTATTATTTAGAATAACGTCAATATTCTTATGTAAAGTTACAGGCATATTACTGGCATACAAAATTTTTTTGATTTTGGTGAAACCATGGATTTGTTGTTTAGGTCAGAGTGCCCGACCCAGAGATCAAGTACGATATCAATTTGTTGAAAATATGGTCCATTCAAAACTGCTCTGTAGCTCGGTTATTTCTGAGTGCATTCAACTGCGGGAGGTGTCATTTTGTTCGTAATGATCTTCCCTACACAATAATCCTTCACAAATTAAGATCCCTTCAGTTACATGGTCACCAGAGGCAAATTAGTAGACTCACTTTTGGCACATATTTGGAGTTGTACATTCTTAGTACTTATATATTCTTGATCATAGGTAATATAAAAACTTATTAGTTATAGCCAGAATATAAGATACGAGTTTCCTGTGTGATACAGATGAAGAGCCGTCCTCTTTTACTTATGATAGATCGAGATCATGCAGTCCTAGTCGGATATACCATAGATGAGTGCTACATGCGGTCTTGGAATTAAATGCTTCATAGATTTCAATATTTTTTGCTTTGATTGACAGATATATTAAAGCCATTGTCTATGACATCATTCACATAATCACAACCCATCCATATGAAATTAGATGCGCTGTATCTTTAAGCCAGACCAGTGCCCCATCATTGTATAGTGAGTGGTTAATTGAAATTCTTTATTTTTATTGTCAAAGTCATATATTTATGTACATTTTTTCTACATCGTGTATAATAGGCTTGTACCCTCTCAGTATCAAACCTTGTCCCTGGTTCATGCACACAATGCACTTTCACTTGAAGGAAGCTGGGAGTTCTTGAAAGGAATTCTCCCTTTGATAAGGAGGAAAATTATTGCAATTATTGGATAAAATGAACTCTATTTCTTGGGAAGTTCTCAATAGACGAATTCTCGAATTCGCAGATCTGCGCACCTCCGCCGAAGTCTCAACCAGAACCTCGATCTGAAACCGGCTGACATGATGCCATCCATGATTCAGCAATGGTCAAGTCTGATGCAGTGTCTTTGACATCACTGTCATGGGGTTGTCTGTGTTATGTCAGTCAGTTGTTGAGGTTGTGGTTGAGATTTTGGTGGAAGTGCGCAGATCTTTGTCGTTTACGTCAATTTGAGAAAGGTCTTTTGCATTCCATTTTCACAGTTCATTTCAATCAATGTAGGCCTAGCTGAGTAGTGCTGGTTTGGAAGAGTTTTATACTGCGGATGAGTTTTTCATTTGTTTGTTCTAAATGTACATGTACCATAGAATTGTCTTGTGGAAAATGCATGTATTTCCAGTCAGGTTTGGATGACAGAAAGTTAAAGGATACAAAATGTACTTTGGCTTGAACATTCCCTGGCTTATGATGTATGTACCAAATGAACTTAGTATATATGTAGATAGCTTATGACTTATTTCATTTATGTCGGGAGTGCCTTTTTTTATCAGAATAAAATACTTTAGGAAGATGTTGAAGTTCTTTGTGAGTTTTCTTCTTGACTGTATGTTTTGAATGAATGTGGCACATGGTTGAGGATTGGTTGTGTTATGGATGTGTTATGACTTCGTATTTTTCATTGGCCCATTCGCTTCCCGCGAAGGTCACTGGAACCCCATGGGTGGTTACCTCATAAGACTCCGCCACTGGAGGAAAGTCAGAAGACATAGCGATGTCACAACCCCTGGTCAAGAAGCAATCAATCTGTCACTGAATTCCTTGTGAAACTAGATCAAAAGGATTGTGATAACTGCACATGATTTGATTTCTAGGATCATGAACAAAACATCACCTTTTGGTTGCAGACGGTAGAGAAATCTGGTGGTCAGAGAATAAAGTTGTAATTGAAGAGAAGTAGCTCTGTGAAGGGGAGTATACCCCGCTAATGGAACAGCTTAGGGAGGAAGGTTGGTACCAACTACCATTAGCAGGTTTTTAGCTCTGTGAAGGGGAGTATACACTGCAAATGGAGTGTGGAAGGTACTTCAAATTATTCCCCACTCCGCTACTCAGCAAGCATCAGCTCATTCAGCACTTGCGTGATCCTCACAATACAAAGTTTGCCAAGGTGCTACCATTTGCTGGTTGAAAAGTGTCTCCATCGTCTGTGCGAATATATCTACAGTGAGGTCTAACGTCAATATATATGCTACCACTTTCTCGATCCAATCGACAGCAACAGTGGTGCATATCTTCTTTATTGTAAAATTTGGCAATCCATGTACAAAAATAGACGATTTCAGTTATGTTTGATCCAGATGGACTAATCCTGTTATTTGGATGGATTTGGCAATTAAAGATATCCTTGGATTTTTATAAATATTTAGTTCAATGACCCTAGTTGTTGCTTTGAGGACGGAGATCAAGTATGAAAGTAAGAGAACTTTAGAGAAGTGCAAAGAAGGCTCATGTTCAAGTATGGCATGTTGAACCCTGGATTGATGATACATTCCCCAAGTTCACAGTTTATTGGTCTTCCCGGGAAATTTTCTAAGTCCAAAAACTAGGCCACAAAGGGAGGCCTTGTACAATGTATGAATGGTATAAAAGTCAGATCAATTTCGTGGCAAGTTCTCGGCCAAGTGCAGTATGGATTGATTTTGGGAGGGATCAATTGTAATAGGCCCCTACTGATCAATTTCACAAAGGCCAGCCAGGGGTAATTAATGGTTGATCTTGAGGACGTTGCATCAAACAACGAAATGACCAAGTCCAAACCACAAAATGTGATGCATTTGGGAACCATGAGTTACCCCTGGCCAGCCTTTGTGAAATTGATCAGTAGGGGTCTATTACAATTGATCCCTCCCAAAATCAATCCATAGTGCACTTGCCACGAAAGTGATCTGACTTTTATACCATTCATCCTAGCCCTCCCTTTGTGGGCCTCGTTTTTGGACTTAGAAAATTTCCAGGGAAGACCAATAAACTGTGAACTTCCTGTATGTAATCAACATCCACCTTCCTGGATGCCCCTTGTTTATGTGAGGGTCTCTATATTGAGAAAACCTTCTGCATCTGTTTGGCCGTTGGGTGCACCATGATCAGCTCTTCTTCGTTTAAAGGGGCCCGTCCCTCGTCAACCTCCGCCTGTAAGTATGCCTATATCAAAAGGCCAATGAGTCATTTCTTGGTCTGTGGAACAGCAATTGTTTTCACTTTCATGCAAGTACCGGTACACGTACATGTTGATGTTGGAGTCAGGTATGTAAATGACTGATTCATATGATGATGATGACAACGTTGATGGTGATGATCAAGCGGCTGGTGATTACACTGCTGATGGTGTGCTTGATAATAGCCTACAAAGGAACAACATAAGATTGAATGACGAGGGCACTACTGCTGCTGAAGCTAAGCTGGTCCTTTGGAACTTAAAAATCGCAAAGCTGACATTCAAACGAGCTTTCAAGACTTGGACAAACAAGCTCTAAAGTAAAATTTATCCTCTGCAACAAAAGCGAATGAGTCACAGCGCTCAATGAAATTTGTAATCAATATTGTAAAAGTGTATGCAATCTATTTCTGTTAAGTTGCCATTATTTTTGTCTAGCTTCCGTTGCATGTTGCTTATTGTTGCTTTTATTGTCAGTGTATGGGAAAAGACACATAGGTCTTGCATGATGACCTTCCTAGGTGATGATCTTAGCCTGTTGCATTGGTGGTGGATCCCACTGAATTTAGCCTAAGTTGTGTTGCAAGATGAAATTGTTGAAAACTAGATAGAGAACATTCCTTCAACAGGCCTACAATGATTACCTTTAGAAGCACCCAAACATTGCATTCCTTCAAGTCGATGGAATCTTTAGAACTACATGTAAATGGGACCAGAGAGATCTTCTTGAGCAGATTCTACATTCTGTTGGCTATCTTTTCTGAAGGAGCTCTCTTTGGAATCTGAGAAGGTGTCCAAGAAGATTGTGGAGCTGAAACATGCTGCGTCTCTTGTGCTGGAGGTCATTGGACAACATGACCAGGAGCTTGTCCTTGATCATCTCAGGTGAGCTAAGGCCGAGTTTACATAGAGATATACGGTATACAGACACACAGACGAACAAAGATTTTATGGTCATGAACCCTTTGTTAGGCCATTGTTTGCCAGCGTGTCCATATACTGTATAGCTCTACTTAAACCCGGCCTACATTTGTAAAGTATTGCTTCTGCAGAGTGGTTCCCATAAACAGCCTTCAGTGATCATACCTGGTATGACCAGGCAACCAATTATCATTGTCAGGCATACCTGGCTATGAGGAGAATAATGCCAATGGAATAGGCCTACTTAGTTTGGAACGTCCAACACCCAGTCGTGGGGAAAAAAGTGCTGCCATCTTGCAACTTTGGGCGAAACTTGTCAGTAGTGGCTGCAGGACGAGAATGAATTGTTGGATACATTCTTACCAACAAACCCTCCGGGCCATGAAACCTAATGAACAGACCCTTCTGTTATTGGCTGTGGGAGGGAAAGGGCAAAGATGCTGCTGATGTGGGAGATACATGTACATTGCTGTTGTTAAAATGCTTCATTTAAAAAATTTGGTCCACCATCCACTTTCATTCTGTAGTGAGACAGAAAAGAAGTACCAAGAGGTCCAGGCAGCAATACAGCAGAGGACACTTGAGTTGGAATTACTGGTCAGTGATTACACCAGCATCACTGGAGAGCTTGACAAGTACCTTGGTTGGATAGGGGAGATGAAGGAAAAGTTGGATGGCTACCCTTCACTTGGCCATCGCGTCTCGGAAAGGAAAGCTTTCTCTGATGATCACAAGGTACTTCTTTATTCACCGGATGTGAACAAGTAATCATTTGAGACCAAACTTTTTGTCAGTTTCACTATTGTCTCTATTATGAAATCTGAAATGATCTGTTTCTTCCATTCTCTCCTGGTGTCATCTTGGTTTGGTGAGGCTCACCTTCTCAGCAACATGCGCCTGGTTTTGCTGTGGAAGGTCACATTTGTTCTTTGAGTGAAGCTTTGTTGTGTTATACCTGGCCCGCTACAAGGATCTCCTTTTCATGTATCACAAAATTCTGGCTTCAGAAAATACAATTTGGGCTCTTGGCTGGAGGCCATAGGAAAAGCCTGAGCACTCAATGAGATCACTGCTGCTCTTTTGCAAACTGTTTTCATTTCATTTCAGATACTTTGCCAGCAAATTGATGACAAGCAGGGACTGCTGAATATATTGACAGAGAAATGTACAGGTCTAATCCCCAATCTGAGCAAAAAACAGCGAATTCATCTGGAGAAAATGGCTTATGAAGTTCAGGACAAGCACCAGAAGTTATGTCTTCGAGCAAGGGAGGTGGACCATGAACTTGAGGCCTTGTTAAAATTGTGCCACGACTTCCACACTCACCTGACGCAGATGCAGGATTGGTGTTCAGGGAAAGAAGACATGTTCACAATGGAGACATCACTGTTAAAGGCAGCTGCTGTTGAAAAACAGATTGAAAAATTTCAGGTTGGTAAAGTCTGGCAACATCTATCTTTGACCTAATGGAATGCGGAAGCCAGGAAATTGATCGTTGGATTTTCCACGGACCTTTAATCACACGCGGCTATTGAATGACCAGTGCACAACACGAACAATCGGGCAACGACCACAAGTGATCGACAGGCATGATTATAAACCGCAAAGCTCTGTCACATTACATGACTTCCGCATTCCATTAGGTCGAAGATAGATGTTGCCAGACTTTAGAGGAAAAGCACTAAGGCATTGTGTCTTCATACTAGTTTGAAAAGGGTGCCTGAGTGTATGGTGTTTGGGTCAAAAGACGCAGATGTACCACTAGGCCCTACATGATGCTCCTACATGTATGATGATGATTATTAAGAAGAATCAGTGTTGTGCTTAGTTGCTATGTATTTTGCTGTCAGTCAGTGATGACAGGCTAATAAAAGATACGCCAAATCATTTGCAGTCCCTTGCACTTGAGATTAAACTGTATGAAGTCAACTTCGACACGCTGAAGTCACAGGGACATGCCATGAGGGATAAGACGACACAAGATGGACAGAGAGAAATCAGAAAGCTCATCAGTGGTAGGTTTGGTTTGGTTAGTGGGAACATCAGGACCTCTGAGTTGGTTGGGTCAATCAGGGGCGGATCCATGATTTCGGAAAAGAGGGGGCGCACTGTGCTAGAAACATTGAAATCTGTGGTGAACTTCAATGATTTGCCCCAAATTTCAGAATTTCAATTGCAAGAAAAATTGTTCCTAGGCTTCAACAAGTGTACCTGTTTTACCCTTGTATGGTAAAACAATTTTCATTTGTATATCAAGTAGCAACCAGATGCTTAATTAAAACTGAGCACCCTCCACTGACCTCAGAGATTTTCTGTTGTGTTGTGCCCTTATTTACCCAGAAACATAATGTCTTTATTTATCCCTTTTAGATGCAGAGGACAGATACTTCCGGCTGAAGGGCAAGCCACTAGAGGTTGTCAACAAACTGAAGGATCTGTGCCAGTCAAGGAAACAGTTCGAAGCTGATGTTGACAAGATCAAACAGTGGTTTAGGGAGACAGCTGTGATACTGCACAAAGAAATCGACATCCTAGAACCAATTGGAGTTCTTAGAGAACAAGTGATTAGGCATAAGGTTGGTGTTCAATCAATCAATTTGGATTAAAGGGCTCTTCGATTGCTGCTGCACAAACCTAAGGAGCATTCCTAATTGAGCCAAGATCCTATCATACTACATATTCAATACACGAAAAATTTGCACTGGAACTCAGCTTAACAGAATTCATTATCCTTTCAGATTTCCTGCAAGTCGGGAAAGGCCCTTGAACCTGTTCTTCTAGATATTGAGAGTTCCGCCAGTGTGTTCAGGGAAGATCTAGGTAAAGATGACAGGTTGATCCTGGAAGAAGAGGTGACAGATATCAGGATAGAGTTTGATAGGTATGACTAGGTTCGAAGTGAGGTTCAGCAGTTATGTTGACAGTGGCTGTGCCGCCCATATGCATAATCCCCATCCATTGGTCTTCTCATAGTTCAGAACGACCACACCTCTGTCAAAATCAAATTTTCACAATCAATCATGTTTGTCATTTGGGTTGGGATCCAGCTCATTACACTTCTGGTAGCTCAACTTGAAAGTGCCAGCCTGAAGAAGACCCCGGTTGGGGTCGAAGATTTGCTAAGATTCAGGAAATTGACTTCCTGTTTATCATCTCTTTGTCATTTGGGTAATAGTGTATTTTGCATTTTCTACCACAGGTCATTAACCCAACTTGCATCTCGTCTGCAACAGCTGGAAGATGGAGTTGCCTGCAGAGAGCAGTATGAATACAGTGTGGAAAGCTGTCGAAAGTGGCTTCGCTCCATCAGAGATGATATGAAGAAGTTAAACATTCCATGCGGATACAAAGTTGAGGAAGCTCAGATTAGGCTGGATAATTTTGAGGTGAGACTTTCATGATTCTAGTAAAGTACCCACTTGTGACCCTCCACAGCAAAACCAGTCACATGTCGCTCAGAAGGTGAGCCGCAACGAACTAAGATGACACCAGGAGAGAATGGAAGAAATAGATTATTTCAGATTTCATAACAGACAGACAATATTGAAACTGACAAACGTTTGGTCTCAACCTGCCAAGCTAAGAGCGACATGCGACTGGTTTTGCTGTGGAGGGTCACATTTATGCACATTGAGGCATAATTACCCAGGAATTGCTCTCCATAGTGGTTGCAGTGATCTTGACCATTTCATTTACATGTATTTCAGAGCACATTTACATGTATTTCAGAGCACATTTACATGAATTTCAGAGCACATTTACATGTATTTCAGAGCATTCAATCAAGACTACATGACTACCAAACTGAAATCTACAAGGTTGTGAAACCGACAAGTGAATTTCCTACCTCATCTCAGGAACCAATGCTCAATGAAATCGACAAACTTCATCAGGATTATGTTGACATGAAACAGCAGTTGGAGCTTCTGTGTCAGAAAGCAAACTCAGGGTTGAAATTGAGACAACAGTTTCGTAGTCAGTATTCAGAGTTGGTGACATTGGTGACACAGTTAGAGGAGGAAATAAATGAAACTGAAAGAAGCAGAACATCACTTGAGATTAAGTTACAACAATACAAGGTGGGTTTTAGTGATGTTACTGTGTGAAAACTTGGATTTGTACTATTTCTGAAATTCATATCGAGCTTGGTTACCTCCATGATAACTGTGGCATTGTCCAATTGTTTTGTGTGATCGTTTCAGAAATATGACTCAGTACATGTTCAGGCAATGATCCTTGATCGACCGTTTGCCAACCAAACAAGCATTTGCAACTACGTCGACCGGCAGAGTGGCATAAGCACATGGGCCATGTTGGTCAGTCAAGGATCCTTGCCCGACTGGTACAGTGCCTGCCAGTCGTCGGTAATCCATTTACAAATGTCTACCCTTGCCGTTTTCAGTTAATGTTCGAAAGGTTCCAATCCATTGACCATGACCTCCATGCCCTCAGTGACAGAGGACAACAAGTGGCAATAGAAGGTGCCCCATCAGATAAACGAGCTATCAGCAACGATGTGCATAGCTTAAAGATGCGGATCCAGCATTTGAGACAAGATGTGCAGAAGAAGTTGCGTAGTTACCAGCAGGTGTTGGGTCATCGGGAGGCTTTCCTTCAGCAGGTTGATGAGGCGTTAATCTGGTTAGGTGTCAAAGAACATGAGATACAGATGGAGAAAGCCCTGCCTCTGGATGCTGGGATAATCGAAAGAGAGATAAGGAAACATGCAGTAAGTTCGGTGATGTGAAAAAAAACCCTTCCACCCTTTCACCCCTAGGACCATCTACTCTGTGTTCCATTATGAATGGGAGACTTTACTGCCATTAGAGGCCACCTGTTAGCAGTCCTAGAACGTCATAAAATTTGACGTCACAGACGTAAATCATGGCGTGCACGTCATTATGGATGACGTTTGGCGTGCACTTCTTCTCTGTGACGTTAAATTTCATGACGCTCTAGGACCGCTAACCAGTGATGGCCTCTAACAGCAGGAAAGTCTCCCATTAATGGCAATATCAAATTTGTGCTATAGTCACCAAATTGTCAGTGTTGCTGAGACTGCTGCTCAGTACTGAGGGATGAGCACTTCAAGTGAAAACCGGTACCATGTACATTGAGGGTGCTAAAATTCCTTCCTTTTGAATTCTCATCTTCAGTGACAAAGTTCATGGCAGTCTCACTTATTTTCAGGCTTTTTGTCAAGAAATTAATGATCATATTGAAGAGATTCAGAGTAAGATCATTGAACAACAGGTGCAGTTCGAGGAAATGGAAGAAACAATGCCAAACTCGATGAGAGACAAGATAGAGTTGGTAGCACAAAAGTCAGATGTGATCAAGGTAGGTTTGACTTGAACTCGACATCTCAGTAGAACTGTATGCAAGTCAGATGTCATCACGGTTGAAAGTACCCGATTCTTTGTCTTGATCAAGTTCAAAACAGCAGTCAAATGTGATCATGGGCAAATGTATCTGATTCTTTGTCTTGATCAGGCTCAAAACAGTAGGCAGATGTGATCATGGGTGAATGTGTCTGATTCTTGGTCTTGATCAAGCTCAAAACACTAGTCAGATGTGATCAACGGTGAATGTGCCTGATTCTTCGTCTTGATCAATCTCAAAACAGTAGTCAGATGGATCAAGGGCGAATGTGTCTGATTCTTTATCTTGATCAAGCTCAAAACAGTAGTCAGGTGTGATCAAGGGCTAATGTGTCTGATTCTTTGTCTTGATCAAGCTCAAAACAGTAGTCAGATGTGATCAAGCTCATACACACAAGTCAGATTTAACCAAAATTCAGGTTGCTTCTGTTCTTTTTGTTTTCAGGCAATGTTACACAAAAGAACAACCAACCTTGAATCTGACCGAGATGCGCGAGTGGAGTTTGATGAACTGTTTCACTGTTTGAATGAGTGGCTGAAGGATACAGATACTGTATTGAAAGCAGCAGATGCTGGGGTTGACTTTGAAAATGCACGGAAAGATTTGGATGAGCATGAGGTAGGATTTCATACATGTCGTAGGGAAGCATTTGTCACAACAAAATGAGTCGGAATGTGCGCTGAAGAAAACCCAACATGTCCAAGGTGATACCAATGGTTTGTTGATTTCAGGATTGTCTGCCCATTGTGAAATTTGACTTTGTTGATTTCTGTAATTGTTGTCTGGTGTCATCTTCGTTCTTCTTCTGTGTGCATTCTGACTCATTTTGTTGTGCCGGGTCACATTTG
The DNA here is from genome assembly GCA_002633025.1 of Notospermus geniculatus. Classification (NCBI taxonomy): domain Eukaryota; kingdom Metazoa; phylum Nemertea; class Pilidiophora; order Heteronemertea; family Lineidae; genus Notospermus; species Notospermus geniculatus. Next base: position 16,942 of record NMRB01000312.1, on the reverse strand, counting down.
ATATAGAAAATTCTATAATACGAAAGGTTGTACTGCACTTGGGATCTCCTGATACATGTACCATGCTGTTAATTTCTCAGCTTCCAACAGTACCATCTGCATGTTATTATGTAAAGATTTGAATATTCCCTGTAGGTAATTTCTTTCTTCCTTCCTTTTCTCTAGGCCATCTTCTGTGAGGATGGAACACGCCTTGAGCAACTGCTCCACATCTCAGAAAAGATCAGTCCTACCTTAGACACAAATGACAAGACAACCCTGAGGGAAATGGTCACGCATTTGAACACACGTGTGACTAGAGTCCTGGCAACCGGTGCAAGAAGGAAGGATATGCTTGAGTACAATATTGCATTATATTCTGAATACAAAGTGGCACTTCAGGAAGCTAGTGATCTGATTGAGATGGCAGAGATCCGTTGGGGAAGAGTGGATATTACCCCGGTGACTAGCCTTAGTTGTGCTCATCAACAGTTGAGTGAAGTCATGGTAAGTGTTGAAAAAAATGGGGTGGAGAGACTCACTTGATATAAAAGTTTTATTTTTCCATCACAGATCTAAAGCAGGTCATGAGGAGACAAAAGAGGCACTACCTCTTCACTGGTATCTTGGTATAATTCTGTTTTTCGCTGCTTTCCAGGAATGCATCTACGATCTCAACCCCAAACAAGCTCTCATCGATGATGTGAATTCTAAGAGCCAAGAACTCCAACGCATCGCAACCCCAATGTGTCGTGATCAGCTCGATCGGTTAACAAGGACAGTGACAGAAAGATGGCGCAGTATATGCTTGGAGGCAGAACAGCAGCAGGAAATACTCAGGGTGAGCTAAAATTTTCTTTTTGTTGGTGATAGCTGTCTTGGCCCAAGAAAGCCACACTTCAACTTTCGTTATTTACATTTCCATTGCATCAAACCTGTGTAGATTTGGGTTGTTGCTACAGTTGGATATTGTGAAAAAAGAGGGTTTATATCAAAAGGATAATAAGCAGCTACCATTCTGAGCTGATTCACATTGTTGTTTAAATGAGAAGTTGACACTACAGATTAATATTTTGGATATTTTCCTTACAACTATCAAGGACAATTTCCCAAGCAAGAATTGCCATTTTCGTACAAATGTATTTGAATTCATAAAAAAAGTGTGTGTGCCTCCAGGAGTTTAGGGACCATCTCAAATTTTTTTCACCAAGGAAAGAGTTTCACATAGAGGAGGAGTCATAGATGGAAAATTATAAATCATGAGATGGACCCCGAAATTATGATCATGTTAATCCATGTTTGTGTACAATTGGTGTTAGACTGGATTTCCATAAATTTCCCAATGATTATTTGCAGAATTAAAAAAAATTACTTTCACTCGCCTTTGTGTGGGATTTTGTACCAATTGCAAACACACTTCAGAATGGTCTAAAACTTGCCCATAGATGTAAATGTTTTAGTTGTATGCTGTTTAAATGATCACCTCCCATTTGAGCGTGGAAGTGTCCTGGTACTATGGATCGAGCAACTCTATGGACAGACCTGGGCATGATCATCAAATGGGCTGGATTCGATAAAACTCGGTGCTTCTTTTTGTCATCTCAATATTTGCTGATTGGATGGTTTTTGTTGCCTGTACTTTTGATTTGAAGAAATAGGAACTAGTTTTCCAACCGGGATCTTTTGAAATGGACAAAAACATTTTGTTAGTATGTCACTGGTATTGACAGCAATGTCAGAATGATCAGTCACTATCAGCCATTCTCTGAATTCATACGTGGATCTATTCAGAACATCACACACAGTCTGGGACCTATATTTTACTCAAGTTGAATAGCACCATTTACTAAATTGTTACTCCCAACTACTAAATATGACTGTTCGTACAATGAAATACTTGATAAATCACTGCCCTCTGTAGTTAGAAAGTGGTCTCCTGTGAAAGCAATGTGAATTGAAATGATAAAATCACATCGAGAGTGTCAATATGATTGATAATTTCTCTGGAGATCAGTGAGGACATTGCTAAGGCCAGTGATATCACTTGTTGGCCAGCTTCATGGGTGAACTTAGATCGACAGTTGTTGGATAGCAAAATGCTTCAGGCTGCATTTGGTGAGTTGTCGTAGACTCTTTGCAGTACCAATTTCATAAGAGCAGGATTAATGAGATTTGTGCTTTTGCCGGCAACACTTCAGTCACTTTGACTAGAGTACAGTTAACTCTTTCTGCCCCAGGTGATTTTTTCAGTGCAACCCCCAGATCCTAGGCGATTTTCTGAAGAAAAAAATATTTCAGGATTTTAAAAAAAAAACTTACCCAATCTTACATGTATATTGTAGAAAATTGGGTTTAGGGGTGGACGGATATACTCGTTCATAGGATTTGAGAATGATTTTGGTGAACGGATATATCCGTCCGTAGGGCTGAAAGAGTTAGGATCACTGGTTTTGTCCTCCATCCATACGGCTGAACCTGACTGAATGGGGTGGGAAGTGGCCAGTCTTCTTATCCTACCAAATATTGTACCTGGTGAAAATCTTGAACGGGGAGGTGGAAATTGGTCAGGGCTCCATTGATCATTACCGGTACATAATGTTTTCTCTACTATTTCAGAAGGTGACATCTTGCTGGCAGGAGTACACCAACCTTGCTCGTGATCTGGATCATTTCATCACAAGTGCTGAGGAAAAACTACATGCGGCAACTGCAGTCTACAGGGGCCCAAAACAGGAACTTATAACTTATCTAGCTGCTGCTGAGGTAGGACTCTCTATGTACTCTGAATTTTGCTATATATCATCTCATTCTGAAGGGGTTAGTTATATCATCTGAAGGGGTTAGCATCCATCTGTTGGTCCGCCATCTGTTGAAAACCAGGGCTGTTGCTCCACCAATATGGCTGCCATGGTGGCCATTTTGAATTTCCTTTCCGGACGATAACTGGAGAAGCACAGAGGGAATGGATGTGAAATTTCTGTGGTATGTCTGGGGTGGTCAGAGGAAGACACCTTTAACATTCAGACCCATCACTCCACCAAGATGGCTGATATGGAAGCCATTTTGAGTAGTTTTCGAATGATAATTGAAGACATGCCGTAGCGTAACAAGGGATAGCAGGGTATAATTGCGATTGCCCAGCAATCACTGTACATTTAGTTTTCAAATGTTCCCCAGTAGTAGCAGTTTATTGACATTTTTTGACATCAACTTCAAGAAATTGTTTGTTTTTTTACCCAATTTCCAATGAACAAAAAATGTCAGACAAACATTTCTGAGTACCGGTAACCATACTGTTCAAAGTGTGGGAGGGCAAGTCTTTTCGGTGCTTGCTGTTGAATGAGCCAGGATGTTTGAAGTCTGATGTTCTGAAAACTGATCTTCTCGCGTCGTAGGCGTATCCCTGGAATATGAATTGAATTACATGAGTTACATGATTTGGCTCTTTTGGGACAATGATTGGTCTGGTGCACATCCCATTCCCTTGAAAAGGCCAAAGAGGACAACATGCAATACAATCCACTTGGTGCAGAAAATGACCATCAGCACAATATGCACAATACTGTATGAACATACCTGGTCATAGTTAGGTTGAGACAGACAACAAAGTTATGGTCTGGTGAATGCCATAGGCCTACAGGTTTGTGTGGTTTGACATCCTAGAATTGCAGAGAAATGAATATACCCCCATCGCCAATGTCCCAAGTCAGTTTCAAACTGTGAACACAACTAGGCCTACTTCCAGTAATTGGGAGTTCAGCAATCAAATCCTGTGTTGTTCCCTTTCATTTCCAGTAATTGGGAGTTCAGCAATCAAATCCTGTGTTGTTCCCTTTTATCTCCAGCAATCAGGAACTCACTAATGTATTTTCAGCCCTGTGTATTGTTTCCTTCTGTCTCTCGCATAAAAATTCAGTATTAAAGCAATCACTTACCAGCCATAACATTAACAATGTGATACTTTAAACTCATATTTTGTTTTCAGACTGTTTGTGCAGAGTGTGAGGAGAGAACAGGCCAGTTACATGATTTGAGATCCTCGTCTCAGAAATTAGTGACACTGCTGTCATCCACAAAAATCATGGAAAACATAGAGAAGGACACTGAAGGGCTGGAGATTAGGTTCTCTGAGTATGTTGCTCTTTGCTTATGATGAGTATAAAGCTAGGAATCCACCATTGATTTTCAAGCTGATTTTGTCTTGCAACTTGCTTTGCAACTGGGTTGCGTTGCAACTGGGCACTCGATCACCATAGTGGACTCGCTGGACGTGATTTCCACCAATGGCGAAGATGTGGTCAATTTCAGCCGGCGATCGGTCTGCGACCGGTATCAGTTCCTTGCGATCACAGGTAGGAGGTTGCAAAGCAAGTCGCAACGCAGAAAATTAGCAGTGGATTTTAACCAGCTTCATGATGTTGTAGTAATTGGCAACTCACTATGGTATCGATCAATTGTGTAATGTTACAAAGCAAATTTCGCAAGATTTGTTGTCAAGTCTGTTGGCATCATCCCTCAACGCTGTTGGCCTTCTTTCCAGTCTGGAGTCCAAGGCAGCAAAACAAGAGACTTCAATCCAGACCATCCTCAGCCAGCAGGGGGCACTACAAGTCCAGATAGAGGATCATATGAAATGGATGAAGGCAACTCAGAATGATTTGATGATGAGCAGCCAAATTCCACTGGATGAGAGGGAGGTTGAGGAGGCAATCAATAAAGTCAAGGTCAGTAAAAACTTCATTTTCCTGCTTTCAGTGAAAATCGGAATGAACCAAATTAAGTCTAGGCTTGTTTTCTTCTTTTCACAAGATGAAGGGGAAGAATATAACAGGTCACTCAACATATTTTGCTCTTTTTCCAGGACCTTCAAACAGAAATGGTCATCAAGGGTGATGCACTGCAGATGGCGTTACAAGAAAAAGAGGAATTGCCTGAAGAACTGACCACACAACTCAATTCATTGAAGTCCCAGAAAAGTTCTGTTTTCACCATGCTTCATGATAGAACAGCTAATTTAGAAAGGGCAAAGGTCATGAGGCAAGAGTTCAGAGGTCAGTTGCAACAACTTAACTGGTGGATGGATGATTTGGAGCAGCAGTTGCAGGATGAGGATGGAACTTTGTCGGAGAGGAAGGAAAAACATAAGGTAGGGTTCACCCCCTCCCCACACACTTACTAGTTCGAGGAGGGTCATTAGAGAGGATGCGCAGCGTCACGACTCCCACTCCCACTCCGAGTTGGTCTCGGAGTCGTTCTCGGAACTCGTAGCGTCGTTTTTCAGGTTGCGCAAGACGTGAAGTGATCACGACGTGGGCGACGTCACATGACGTCGTCCTTCACGCAGTGGTCCCCAACCAACGTCATGGATCTGTAGGCCATGTGTAGCGCGCCTACGCCGCCTTTTTTCACGATTTTGGCACACCAAAAAAACACGTAAATCTGATGTGTTCAGCACCCTCCATCCCGATAAAAGGGATCAGTGTTTCAAGAATAATGTTCAAAGAATGCTATGTCAATTTTAACACATTCCCCGCCATTGACGAGATTTTTCGTCAATTGCTTCAGGACGGTTCCCCGCCATTGACGAGAATTTCCGGCAATTGTAGTTACAGCCACCAACCGATAGATGGACCCACTGGCGATCTTGTCTCACTGTGCTTTCGCCGATCTCATTGAACACGGCCTTGAAATAGGTGGAGGTTTGTTTGTATTGTAGTGTGGTTTAAACCAACATGGCGGCGCTCGGGAGGCGTTTTCTCCATTTTTTGCGAAAAAACGTGTGTATTTGTGAAAATAGAAAGTTTTCTAAAGCTTGTGGAAAGAAAGTGGTTGGACTTAGAACAAAATGGTTTGTGTTATCAGAAACAACGAGCTATGATCTTTCTATTGACATGTTCTTTGTTCCCATATCTCAATTGATAAATTTTCTTGAGAAATTTGAAATTTGATAAAAATCGCTAAAATGCTGGCGCTGGCTAGTTACTTTTTAAAAAAATGCTGGCGGGGAATGTGTTAATCATATTTAACACCTGCTCAAACAAGAGAAAAAGCAAGTGGGAAACCACTTACGACTTCGATGCTTTCAACTCGTTTTTCCGACCGACTTCACCGACTTCACCGGGAAACCCCTGCAGTAACTGATGACGTAAGATGCAAAAAGGGTGTCACCTCGGAGTGGGAGTGGGAGTCGTGACGCTGCGCATCCTCTCTATTCTCTTCATCCAATGTTGAAGTGACCAACTCAACTTCTTTGACAACCTGATAGCAAAGTATAGTATAGAGGCTTTGCAATGCCGTCATCCTAGCGGCCATTCTGGAGGGCACAGGGCGCAGAGGTGCGAGCCGACCGTGACGTGACATGCGTGAAGTGCGCCACGCCAGTGTTTGACGTAACGTCATCGGGGCATGCACGGCTCACTTCGCTGCGCCTCTGCAGCATGTGCCTCCACAGCATGGCGGCTTGTGACGTCATTTGCAAAGCCTCTATACCAACATCGTCTCTGCTCCAGGTCCTAATCAGCCAACTTCCAATGTATAAGGACAAGTTGAGTGACCTGCGGGACAAAGCAAGCTGCATCATCAGGGACCTTCCATCTAAACAAGCCAAGCCTGTAACAGAGTCCATCACGAAGGCATCACAAAGATGGGATCACATCGAGAAGCAGGCTGAAGAGAAGCGTGTCTACTTAGAGGAAGCTGCTGGCCTTTGGATGAAGTTCGACGAAGATCTCTTGTCCCTGATTGACTGGCTGGATACAGCAATGGCTGTTGTAAAAACAGAGCTAAAGTGGTCTGGGTTAGACAAAGTGCTCAGTCAGTTAGAGAAGCATAAGGTATGTTTTGCTATTTCTCGAGTTTCATCTTGCCTAATTCTTCAATTCGGACATGTTTGCGGGCTGATTTTAGTATATTGTCAATCATGTAGCAGTACATTTGTGTGTAGACAGTTTGGTAAGTATTTAAAGAGATAGCCCACAGGTATCTCAAACAATATTTCTTCAAATAATCTTCTCCGAAAACTAGCCCATTTTGAAAAGTGCATTTTGGATGAGGTTATCTGCTCATGCGTAGTGTCCGGAGTTGATCAAAACATTTTGCAGTCGTTTGTTTGTGTCTTTCAGTCACTAGACAGAGAAATAGCTGTCATCAATGCCAAGATCGACGATCTCAATCAAACTGCTCTTCGGCTGTCTGAGATCACTGATACCACCGACGCGATGTCAAAGGTAACAGAAGTCAGCATCCAGATGTGTGATGTGCAGGGCGAGTTGAGTGAGCGGATAGATCGACTGGAAGGAATGGCTGAAGAAATGGAAGAATATTCTCAGGAAATGGACGATATTCGGTCGTGGATTGATCAGGGAAAGAAGCGGCTGCTGGCAGCTGTGGATGTTGATTTGGAGATTCAAGACAAGTTGGGGAAGACGGAGGTAGGAATCTTAATAGATGATATCACTCCAAAAGAGTGCAGCACCTGACGGGGTAGTTTGGTTCCCGAACTCACCGCTAGGCGCAGAAGAGTTCGGTATCGGCCTCGTTTGACCTTGACCTCACACACACAAAAAGCTGTGTGTCTGACGTCACAGAGGATAGACTGCTTCCCGGGTCCAACATACCGTGAGCTACATGTATGTTGGGAACGCGAACCAGTCTATCGTCTGTGACGTCAGACACACAGAATTTCGTGTGTGAGGTCAAGGTCAAACGAGGCTGATACCGAACCCTTTTAGCCCTAGCGGTGGGTTTGGGAACCAAACTACTGACGGGGTAGCGTGCATGACGTCCCGCACGTCATTTCATGATGTCTGGACGCGAGACGAAAACAAATCAAATTGTTTCATCACATCATGATCGCTGAAACAACCGGATTTTTTTCGAGTTACGTCGTGGCATTCACAAAAGACGTACGGGACGTCATGACGCTGCCCCATCAGGTGCTGCACTCTTTTGGAGTGGTAGAGTCTATTGCATTTGTTGCCCTTTTCTGTTTGACATGACTTGAGAATGAGCATGATGTTTCATTTCTGGCGTTTGATTCTTCTGCATCTCTGTAAATAAGTTCTGTCACCCCTGTACAGTTAAGATCTTACCTTCCAGGTGCTTGTGAAAGATGTGGAACATCGAAAGGGCCATCTGAATCATGTCCTGATGAAATACCAAGACCTCCTTGGATTAACTGGAGATGGCGCTGCTGTAAATAGCACCAAAATCCTCTTCGAGATCAATCATCTGTACCATGACGCTCTAGAACAACGCGAGCAACTGAAGATGTCGCTAGTGCAGCACGAGGCCTACCAAACGGAAATCAACGACCTATCACAGATGATCACGAATACCAAGGAACTCCTCATGGAAAACCCGGTCAGAAATACTTCTTTTGATGTCATTGGGGAGCAAATTGCTCGGCAGAACGTATGCTTGAAATTTTATCCAAAAGTTTTCAGAAATTTAGAAGCACATATCTGAACCTTTTCCTTTTGGGGTTATGTGTATGTTTCAGAGGCCCACTGAAGTTTTCCTTGTTCGTATTCTTCAACTCCAAAAAAGTCTACAGAAGTTTCATCCTTTTCCTGGTGTCTTGTGTCCTTCTTCCATGATTCTGAATCACTACACAAAACTGATGTTCTTGAGGTGAAGTTGCGACATGGTGGACGAATGGAAACCAGATACTGAGATGAGAAACACTGAGCTGAGCTCCTAACATGCCTAAAGGCAGTAAATGTCACAGGCATCTGCAAAACACGGTTACTCATCTGCTGAAGTCGCATGGCAGCCTGTACATATCTCTGTGGCATACTCATCTTGGATTTTCAAATTGATGATAAGAACACTTTTTCAATTTCTTCCTTTCGGACAATTTGGCATGTTTGGAACCTGCAATAATCCACATAGAAATTTGCCATTACATACTTCACAGGCAAGAAGGGACTTCAATCACCCACTTGTAAGTTGTAGAGTGGGGATCTGGAACTAGGCCTAATTGATTGGCACTGGCACGTTTGCAGGCATGTATCTGAAGCACATATTTTACAAAAACAGTGTCAGTAGGCCTAGTAGTAGGCCTCGGTCTAGACTAAGTTAAAGTAGGCTGGCTTTGTAGCCTCAACGCAGGAGATGCTGTAGGAAATACCACACGTCACATAGGCCTACCATGATACCGGTATAGACAACGGCCTTTGATGAATTTGCAAGACAAGACATAAAACATAAGATCATGCCTAACAAGTACCGGTCTGCGGAACTTTGATAAAATACATGACATACAAAGGCCTAGGCCTACACACTAGGCCTATACTGGTAGCTAGCACAGCACAGCAGGTTTGCGTAGCTATACTTCATATCTTCCCTACCCAGAAATATGACTTCTTCGGCACTTCTTCTGACAGACGTCTCGCAATAAGCCTTGTTGGCCAATTTACAAATGTCATATCATTGCCCATCAGAAGAGTAGTTCATGATTAAGGTAAAGAGAAAATCATCAACGCATGCAATTTACTGGGCGCAGCCATGTTTTGGTCATGTGACAGGCTTCTATTGCCTGGTATCCTGCCTCGAGATGATCCGCTATACATGTAGCGAAGCGTTACAAGGGTAAAGAATCAGACTAAAGTTTCTATTCCGCGGCGACAACAACAACGATACAAAGTTATGAAGCGCCAATTTCAAAAAATCATTCTGCACGTTTTTTATCCTGATCACCCACTAACCAGCCTGAACTATAGATAAAAAAGTAGCAGGCCTAGACCTAGGGCATGTAGGGTGGTAGTCTAGTTTTAGATCACTAGGCCTAAGCCAAGCCCAAGGCAGGCCTCCGCTGCCGCTCCCGGCGCGGTGTAGGCCTATGGTTAGGCTATTGTTGGGTTAGCATATGGTTAGTTGCCGCTTAATCCGTCAGGATGGAAACAATAAGAAAAACACAGAAATACGGGGAACACTGATCGACGTTACAATGTGATATTGAATTGATTAGGTACCGGTAGGTCGGTAGGTATCATCGATCATGAAGGCCCTGATGCCATGGGACGAGATTTTTTTCTTGGGAAGTTCAGCTTACCGTAGGCTATAGGCCCTATTTCCACTTCCAGACACAAGGTCAAACTGTTGATGACTCGACATGGATGATCATCAGAGTCAGCAGAGCGACTTGGAAACGATTGTCCCTGAATCAGAATGTGGTTACACAGCTTCTCTTTATTCACAATCACCAGCACCTTTCAAGGGACTTCAAAAGTAAGCCAGTGCCCATCGTAAGGCCAAAAAAAATAAATATTCTGTTTCTGGTTTCATGATCAGAAGAGAACTGATGCGGTGATGCGGTTTTTTATTTTTTTTACAAAACGTTTTTTATTTCATAAAATGTATTGTATTTCTCTGTTAGGCCGTTAAATGTTTGAAGTTGACACTGCTACTGTCTGTCGGTCACCATTGTGGAAGTCGACAGACATGATAAAGCAATTCTACAGATGATATTTAGAGCGAATTGCTTGTTGTAACTTATTTTGTTCACACCACATGGTGCGGGGGTCTAAAAAATCGCAAATTTCATTCAAAATGAAGAATATAAATCTCTTGATGCGCAGGGGTTAGAGCTGACGCGGGCGGAAACCAGAAACAGAACATTTATTTTTTTTGGCCTTACACGGAGATCTGAGAGTGAGTTTCTTGCGTGGTCTTTGGTCCTGGATTTTTTCAATGCCGGATATCAGTAAGAACATCAAGATAATCAGTCCTATTGTAGTTGCTGAGTTGTTTCTTTGAATGTCTATATGCCAGTATTTCTAAAGCAGCAAAAATATGTGTATTTTTTAAAAAATACACAGGAAACATGTGGAAGTATACGCAATGGGCCATATTCATAAAAGGTGTATAACTTCGTCAAATGCATGGTGGAAGTGTGCGCATTTAGTGAAGTTACACGCGTCTAAGTCTTAAACACCCTTTGTGAATACGGCCCAATATTTTTTTGAATGAGATAGCACTTGAATGGGTAAAGACACCCGTGAGATGATGTCCACCGTGCACAATTAAGATATCATTATAATAATATAATTTATTTGGACTGGTGTCGGTATCTAGAAATGCAGTTGGAGCATACATGTCTTGTTAGTTGGGGAAGGAATTTTGTATTGAGAATTAACTATATCCGTACTTCTTCTGCTTGAAGTGTTGGAAAAGGAGCACACCATGTATGAAAATTGCATTTTGGCCCTGTTCTAGAGCCAGCTAGCAAGAGACTGATCAATATTTTCCATTTATGGATAACATATTTAAAAAGAATTAACATAGATTACAAACATATTAAATGGTGAAAAGAATAGAACAAACATGAACGTCCTCGGATTAATACTACTTTGAACATAAGAGATATGATAGACATTGATGCTGTAGGACAGTGTTTATTTCCTTTTTTGATGGGTGGTTCCTCATTAGTGTCATTGCATGTCCTGCTCCGTTGGTGGTTTATGACTGTGTCCTTCTTCTTCGTTACCGATTTTGCAATGATTGGGTTCTTCGCTGCCAGTTTACCGATTACTACCGATTACTGGAATAAGTCCACGAATATGTTTCTTTTTGGGCCTGTGAATGACTTGGATTAGCCGACAAATACTTTTTTTTGTTGATGGGATTTCAGTGCCGCTGTGGAATTTTCCCATAGATATTTGATGGGGGGATGTACCATGGGCCAATGGTGTGTCGCGTGAAAGAATCGGCCAAATCCGATTCTCGACTTTGTTACCAGGGGGCCAAAAGCTAAAACACAAAAACTGCGATTACACCTTTAATACTGAACGGAATTTCACAAAATTTTTATGGTACGCTCATCTAGCAAGGCTACATAATATACTCTGCGGGTTTTCAATTACATTCATTTTCCAGCCCTGTAGGGGGCGCTTTGTACAAACCACATAAGTTCCCTTCCTCTCTGTAACTTCTGAACGACTGAAAATTTTGGGTTGATATTTGGTGGAGGGATGTATCATGGGCCAACGGTGTGTCGCGACAAAGAATCGACCAAATCTGATTTCCCACTTTGCCACCAGGGGGCCAAAAAGCCGAATCATATAAACTGTGATTGTGCCATTAATACTGAACGGAATCTTCAAAATACAGGCCCATCGAACTTGCACCCGGGGCGACGGGGGACGTTCAATGCTGTGCTTGTTACAATTATTAGGACGCCACGAAATAAAAATCTAAGGTCAATAAATTGAAAGTCAAATTTCCAAGACGTTTTCAAAATTCGAGTGGCCGCATGATTTGGAAATTTGGTTCTATATGAGTTCTAATTGCAATTACATATATGTAGGCCCCGATGTTGATTTCGAGGTAGGCCTACCTGCAACTGCATGTTTACATTACTGGTACATGTATAATATAAATCTATTTTTGATACACACCGAAACATATAGCATTACAGGCCTATGCAATAAGCTGCGCATGCCCAGTAGATCTTGCGCATGCCCATTAATTAATTGGTCGGCGAAAGGCCGGCAGTCAAGGGTAGAATTAATTTCTCATGTCCAAACTCATGATGGTTGATCAGGCTCCACCCCTATCCGCTGGTTGGCTCAACTGATTATTAGCAGTGAGGTAAGGCGTTGTCAGTGGACGAAAGTTTGATGACTGAAAAGGCGCAAAGGCATTGTGTCACTCGTACACAATACGCCAGATTGAGCCTATGAATAATGATTGATGTGGGCTTGGCCGGCGTAATTTTGTAATCGCCGACTTCACATTAAAACCGACAGCTTTTTTGGTAGGCAATGAATACATTTGGCTATGGCATCATTGCTTAGTTAATAACTATAACTATGCTCACAACAAAGTTGAAGTTGCTGTCGCGCGGATACCAGAAGTAATTCCTGATTAAAATAAAAACCTCCTTATTGGGACCAGGCCACTGAGAATGTATAATGCCGGTTGGTTTAAAAGATTCTTTCTCAAGAAACGTTTGTGGGCCTGATAGAAAAATGCTTGTTTCGAAGACAACGCCGTTTGTGGCACGCCTGGATGTCTGTAACACTACCACCAGCACTACGAGAGATTTTAGGAAATATTTGACAATTTCTTCGCATTCTTATACAGAGTCCTGGCTAATTTATGGATATAATGCATTGCATCAAAGATGGCTGCGCCCATGGCTGGTTTTTAGCTCACTGGGGTGAGCTATTACGATGGTGCAGCGTCCGTCGTCCGTCGTTGTCCGTTAGCAGGGCACGTTTCGTAACCGCTGGAGCTATTGATCTGAAACTTGGTACATATATACCCCTAGGTCAGATGACCCACGACACCAAGTTTCGGTCCGATTCGACTCTCAGTTTGGCCACCAGGTGGCGGAAACCAAAAACACAAAAAGTACAATAACTCCTGAACTAATGACTAGATCATCTTCAAATTTTTATCATAGGTGTAGCTAATAAGGATACATAACATATATAACGGGTTTTTGATTTGACCTACTTTTCAAGGTCACAGAGGTCAAAGTTCGACAAAA
>NMRB01000311.1:424856-437589 GCA_002633025.1 Notospermus geniculatus | reverse complement strand
CCACCACCACCACCACCACCACCACCACCACCACCACCACGTTTCCAAACCAGGTGTGTGACATTCCAGTATACAAATCTAATGACACTACCCAAGTTGCAATGCATGGAGCAATGGTATGGCAAGAATTCAAGATGCCGTTGTTCTCCATACATGCATCCGACAAGATGAAGATCAGCAACAGTTCAAGAATGTGTCTGCATTGCGGGAATGCAAATTAACACCTGAACAAGCCTCATGGTTACAGTCATTCCAGTGGGTCAACCATCACAGGACACACGGTGAGGAACTCCTCAAAAGAATGACAGAAAACGGCCTTTTTGTATTTCCGACACATGCTGCAGAGTGGGAACACAATCGTCAACAATTACTGAAAGCCAATCAAAACCACCCTGTGGCAAGGCTCAAGTCCGATTCAACAGGACCCCACAGTAATGGGGAACCCGCTCACCGACAGGTCGGCGCTGCGAGTGCGAGCGCTTGTACCGAACGACGTCATTGACGTCATTTTAGGTGTCATTGACGTCATGTTAGGTGCTGACGTTGCGTCATGAAAAAATTGCCTGTACATTTTCTACAGGAAAAATGACACAAAAGACGTTGCTTTTATCGCCATTGTATCTCTTCATTTTAAGAAAGAAGGGAATGAGATTAAAAGAAAATTTCATCTGCTACAAGGTGATGTAAGTTTCATTGTTGGGCGACCAACACAAATGGTTTATTTTCACGCCAGAAATAAATGGAAATAACATTAGAAAAACAGAGACTTCGGTACAAACGCTCGCAGCGCCACGTTGTGACGTTAGTGTGCGGGTTCCTCATTACCCAAGTGACAAATCCAATTAGACTGAAATAGCAGCAAAAGTTTGTCACCAAGTCGCATGTTTTTGCATTCAGATCAGCATCCAGGTGCCATATTGCAATGTGTTGTTCCATGTGTGTACGGCCAAAGCTACCTGGGCACGAGTGCGTCGCACGACAAACTGACGGAATGGGCTAAAACATAATGCCCCTCTCTTTAGAGAGTCGGGGCATAAAAACGGCCTTTTTGTATTTCCAACACATGCTGCAGAGTGGGAACACAATCGTCAACAATTACTGAAAGCCAATCAAAACCACCCTGTGGCAAGGCTCAAGTCCGATTCAACAGGACCCCACAGTAATTACCCAAGTGACAAATCCAATAGCTTACAACGCCAGCTTTATCTCTGCAAAGATGCTAAAGTAATGCTGACAACCAACCTGAATGTCTCTTTTGGACTCTACAACGGTTCAGTTGGAATGATTGAAGACATTGGGTGATATGAATAAAAATAAGTAATAACTTTTACGGCACTCCAGTTTTTGAAGTATTTACTGGTGACTATATGAATAAAACAGGAGTTATTTACTTGTAGCTACTACTAATAGTTAATACTCGTGCAGTAGTTACTCCAAAAACAGTACATACTGCCGAGGATATGAATAATCAGCAGTAATAATTTCAGTACGGTGAACCCAGGATCAGACAAGTAAAAATTAGTAGGGGAGAAGTGATTACTCTGCAGTAAAATCAACTGTTTATTCATATATAATTCACTTCTACTAGGAGTAAAAGCTTGGAACTTGGAACTTGGATTGTAAAGCATCGGTTTTCTTTCTTCCAAACAAAAGATTTTGTGCTGTACATCGGTATACCCCATCCATCTGAAACCTGCATAGCTTCTCGGCCTTGGCTTAGGCTAAGGTTAATGGATTTTTGCCATGCCCTCGTTTTTTCAATTGCTTTTATATAATTCTAATACTGTGGAGAATAAGATATGGCATCAAACCATCATTTGATATTTATCGTGTGGAACGTAAAGGCGGCACAATAAGATACATTAAAGCTGGGATTGGTTTTCGTCAGGAGTTCTCATAGTTGTGAACCAACAAACGTTGGTTCCAGACATGTCAGGAATTCACAATCGAAGCTGTTTTAGTGGCCCTTTTCTCACAACTTGTTTTTCCTATAAACTTGACAGGTTAAATATTGTAATTTTGTGGCTGTTCATTCAAACAGGACTGGGCCTAGGATATCGGCATACTCCAGTTGGTAAGAAAGAAGTGAAGCCCGGTGTAATATTATTAAATGCACCCTTTCCACAAATGCCTGNTGATTGAAGACATTGGGCGATATGAATAAAAATAAGTAATAACTTTTACTCCAGTTTTTGAAGTATTTACTGGTGACTATATGAATAAAACAGGAGTTATTTACTTGTAGCTACTACTAATAGTTAATACTCGTGCAGTAGTTACTCCAACAACAGTACATACTGCCGAGGATATGAATAATCAGCAGTAATAATTTCTTTTTCAGTACGGTGAACCCAGGATCAGACGAGTAAATATTAGTAGGGGAGAAGTGATTACTTTGCAGTAAAATCAACTGTTTATTCATATATAATTCACTTCTACTAGGAGTAAAAGCTTGGAACTTGGATTGTATAACATCGGTTTTCTTTCTTCCAAACAAAAGATTTTGTGCTACATTGGTATACCCCATCCATCTGAAACCTGCATGGCTTCTCGGCCTTGGCTTAGGCTAAGGTTAATGGATTTTTGCCATGCCCTCGTTTTTTCAATTGCTTTTATATAATTCTAATACTGTGGAGAATAAGATATGGTATCAAACCATCCTTTGATATTTATCGTGTGGAACGTGAAGGTGGCACAATAAGATATATTAAAGCTGGGATTGATTTTCGTCGGGAGTTCTCATAGTTGTGAACCAACAAACGCTGGTTCCAGACATGTCAGGAATTCACAATCGAAGCTGTTTTAGTGGCCCTTTTCTGACAACTTGTTTTTCCTATCAACTTGACAGGTTAAATATTGTAATTTTGTGGCTGTTCATTCAAACAGGACTGGGCCTAGGATATCGGCATACTCCAGTTGGTAAGAAAGAAGTGGAAGCCCGGTGTAATATTAGGGAGGTTTCGCAAGCGCCCGGTTAGGCCATACGACGACGTTAATCTATTGTTTGGGTATACCTACACAATAGATAAACGTCGTCGTAGCCCGTAGGGCCTAACCGGGCGCTTGCGAATCCTCCCTATTATTAAATGCACCCCTTCCACAAATGTCTGGGGGTGCATTCTATAACGGCCGTAGGGCATTCTGTAACGGGGTGCATTAATAATTACAGCCATGATAGACCAAAATGCCCCCATTACAGGATGCCCCCTGTCATTTTCAAGGGCAGTCGTGCTTGTCGTTACACTTCAGAGCCCATGTTCAGTGTGTGATATAAGTCACAGGTAAGCTCAAGAGATAGGAAAATCTGTTGGCTGCCAGCTTGCCGCATTGGGCGAACGAGCTGAGGCGTGTGTGTACTAATGATTTCTTTCCCTTCAGATTGTTGCTTGGTGGCGTTAGACTCGGGACCCAGTCGTTGTGTCGCTCCGGCCGCCGCACTACACTCCACAAACGACTGGGAAAGCAGACTGCAAAATCAGCGGCTAGCGTACCGACGACCACAACGACCATCTCGACCAATGAAATTGCCCGAAAGCAATCTACTAGGGGAAATCTGGCACACTTTTGATTGGTTGTTATTGATGAAATTTACCAGAGCCTCTCGCCCGTCTAGAAACTTTTCAAAGTCACTAGCAGGATATTTTTTTATCCGTAAGTACTGCTTATCGCACACAGCATCGAATTAGGCACCAGGATACCGTCCTTGACCTCGAAGAAAGTTGCGATATAATCAGCTGATTTGACATCTTGCAAAGAGCAGACGACGGCCGTTGAAGACGCAGTTTCTGATTGGCTGAACTCATTCACATCCGTTGTGGTCGTCGGTGCGCTAGCCGCTGATTTTGCAGTCTGCTTTCCCAGTCGTTTGTGGAGTGTAGTGCGGCGGCCGGAGCGACACAACGACTGGGTCCCGAGTCTAGGTGGCGTGGGTTCGAGACTCTGTGCGGGCGTTCTACCTAATGCTATTTCGTGTATTTTGCATGTATTTTAGGTATAATGTTGATATTGATATTGACTCTTTATGACAATGATGAACTGTAGCCATGGTAGCATATATTATATATACGAAACTAAGTTTTGTGTTGCAATTGTTGGATAAAACTGATATTTTGTCATTGCAATCATTATTTTTTATTTGGGTTTTTGCCGTTTTATCCATATTTTGTCCCATGGGAGTGGGACTACATCTAGATTTTAAAATGTTTGCTTTAAGAATGAATTAAACGCCTCAGCCCAACGTAACCGTACCCCAATCCCAACCCTTGCCCCAAACCTCAACCCTACCACCAAACGTAACCCTAACCCCTAAAACAGCGTAAAGTGGAAGTGAAAGTGGAAGATTTGATTTTATATCTTTCAAAAGGATGATGTTGGAAGACTAAATTTAGTCTTCAAAGATGTCTTCACATGGAAGATGATTAAGTCTTCCAACTCACTGCTAGTTGGATCTTTGTGGAAGACGTACAGAACATTTCGACACCATGGCCCGGTTTCACAAAGAATCTTAAGTCAGTAGGCTCAAGTCACTATTTTTGGCTAAGCTAAGACACTGACTTAAGCCCATTTCACAAAGCGACTAAAGTGTGACTCAGCTAAGTCAGTAGCCTGTGACTTAAGTCATGCAGAAATGGAACTCTTTCCCGAAAGGAAGTGAGAAAGCGAATCACATGACGAGTCACATGATCCAGTCACCATGGTCACCAGTGTAAACACTCAAAATGGTAGATTCTCAAAGCAAACGCCCACCTAGGCCTAAACGAAGCCACATTCATGCATTGCCTACCACTTTGGCCATAGTTCTGGACGGGGAGACTTCGGGTGGATGAACATCAACGTCATCATGCATGCATGGCCATGAGTGTGCAGGCCTAGGCCCATCAAGCCTGCAACAGTGGACTGCGACATCCAACACGAAATCCTCGCACTGACTGAAAGAATCATGACGCGGCGCGGCATAGGGTCACACAACGTCAACAATTCAGCGTAAGTGGGGTCATGAAGTGCGTTGAGACTCCTAAGGGGGAACCCAGGCCAAGATACACACAAAAATATTCGCGAAGTGGGAAGTTTCTCAAAAGGGCAGCCATATTTAAGTCAACTCCAGCTGACTTAAGCCTCCTAGCTACCCGTCTTAACTTTAAGACACTTTTCTGACTTAAGTTTTTTTGAGAACTGCAGACTTAGGCCTAAGCCAGGTAAATTGAGGCTTAAGTCAACAAAACTGACTTAAGATTCTTTGTGAAACCGGGCCCATGTCTTCCTCTGGAAGCTGTTTTTGAAGATTTCTTGAAGATTCACTTGTTCCAAATCCAGCCTTACTATCTAGTCTTCATTTAGTCTTCAAGTTAGTCTTCATTTGGAAGATTTATAAGTCTTCATTAAGCACTCAACTTTTAGCAGGGCGGTGTGTTGTTTGCGCTAAAATAGTCAATTTTATCGATGAAATTCAACATGTTCCCGCTTGAATTTCCGTTTGAAAACATTCAGATACATTGAGTCAACCCTATGATTGATGATGAACGTGTAAAATTCGAAATTCAATGGACTACTTCAGGTATATTAGGGCTAGAAGTAGGGTGTAGTTTCAGAATTAAATGGCAAATAACGTTGGTTGACCTTCGGCGTCGTAGTTTTAACTAAGTTGTTCGTTAGTGCCACGTCACGGATTAGTTCCCCAGATTCCTCATTAAACGACAACGTAAATGTCAGTTACCAACATGCCTGCATGGAATGTTAGAGAGACGCGGGTTCTTCGGAAGAGGATCATTCAAATCAGATTCAAATGCTTCTCGTGAAATGAACCCCTTCGTGCTACAGCTGTTCGAAGTTAGTTAAGACCGCCACCACCTCACAAGGTGGCGGTCTTCATTGGTTTCACTGGATTTCTCTCTCTCTCTCTCCATCCAATCTGTGGTGTCGGCAGGATAACTCAAAAAATACGCCACGTATCGCGACGAAACTTTCAGGAATTGTAGATACGGGAGAATCCAACTTACCTCGGCGCGAGTCCATGTCATAAAAATTTTCTAAGTTCTAATAATACCGTAATATAGAGGGGTAGCATAATGGTAAATGGAACAGCTTGTATTATACCTTAGCTGTTCCATCTACCATTATGCTACCCCTACTATATTACGATATTTTTAGAACTATATTACGATATTTTTAGAACTTACAAAATTTTTATGACCTGGACTCGCGTCGAGGTAAGTTGGATTCTCCCGTATGCATGTTACACGGAACCCTATTGATTTTTGGGGTCATCCGCCAACAATGAACTGTTAAATTAGATGAAGTTTGTTGTCCTAACGCATTTACCTTTGCCAACAACCCATGACGTCGGGCCTAAGAACGCAGCGTCACCACGACGTCGAGCATGGCGCTGCAGCGTAACATATTTTTACAAAATTCATCAGTGAATTTTCAAGGGCGGTCTTCAAATTGACTCACAAGTCAATTTCTAGTTTTAGTTCATTTTTACTGTCATTTAGACCACTATTGCACTGAGCTATAAGGAGTTCAAATATTCTTTATGTTTTTCTTGTCATTTTCAGTCATCATTTACCCCAAAAATTGATTCTTGATAGATCTGACGCCAGAATATTCATCAAGCCCGACATTTTATTTAAAAATAATGATTCTAGAAACCACCCGCAAGACAGAAAATGTCGAGGATGATTATTATTGGTCGCCGCCTCAATGGACAGAATACGTTATGAGGTTAATGTTTGAGGTAGAGATGAAATTTGCCAAGTATGTGCAACCGGCTTTCTTGATTTTAGGTACAATAATGAACATCATGACAATAGTTGTCCTCACAGGTGGAAAGGTTGGTAATATATCAACACGTATCCTTCTGATCACCCTCAGCTTCGTTGATACAGCGTTTATTTGTAATAACTACTTGTTTGGAGTCCTGTCATATCATGGCATAATTCTACCATTCTCAACGACTGCGTTTTGCCACTTTTTCTTTTTCGGACAGAGGTATACTCTATATTTTTCCCACTGGAACGTGTTGTTGATTTCAATTGAGAGGTGGATTTGTGTGTTTTTTCCTCTGAAAGCAAAAGCAATATGCACCAAAAAATGGACATTGGTTTCGTTGCTATCAACTGCGCTGCTCGTATCTGGTTTATGTGGGCCAATGTTGGGTTTTTACGGGGCACGGAGTGGATGTAATATAGTGAATAAATTATTGGAGTACCTATGGGCGGAATTGCATATAATTCAGCCAATGTTTTCTGTTGCTGTACCATTCACAGGAATAATGTTCTGCAACATAGCCATTATCTACAAAACTAGACAGGGTCTTTCGAAGCAGAGACGGGGCCAAGACAGCCGGCATGATTCAAAAATGAGCAGTATGACCCGGATGTTGTTGGCAGTAAGTTTCACTTTTATTCTGCTGTTACTTCCACATGCGTCTTTATCATTGATTATGGCTATGGTTAATATGATTACGCCACATAAGGTATGGGCTGCTGTTGTGCGTGAGATAACTCGACTACCATTCGATTTTCTTGTCCTCGTGAACCACTGCATAAATTTCATTCTGTATTTCATCGCGGGAACTCAGTTCAGACGAGAATTCCTGAGGCTCATTGGATGTGGGGTTTAATGTCAGGGTAAGAAAAGGGAAACCTTTTCTTCCTCCATGGCTGCCTCACGACTGTTAGAACGGGAATTCACACCACTGCGTCCTCTATGGGTAGCTTCAAGCAAATAGGGATTCCGCTCTAAAAATAGTGCATGAACGCAGAAAACCACCTAAAAATTTCAACATGGGAACGAGTTTGTAGAACTTCCTGCAGCCTGTATTGTCCTCCTGACTGGTTATTATCAATCATAACGAATTGATCTACATAACGTTGAGTTATTCGCAAAAAAGGTTTGTCTTATTGTCAGTGAAGATCGGGGAAATACCCTCTGTCAAGGCCGAAATTTGCACTGTCCGAGCAAATTTGTCATTCTTTCCTCACACGTTACATGAACTCACAAATTGCTGACGTTAATATGCACATTTAAGACTGCACTTTCACAACAGCCGACCAGAACCAAAGCACACGGCGTAATTACTTCTGGAAACGTTCGCCCAAAATTAGTGAACTTGTAGTAAAAAGCTAATCATATGCAAATTAGTATTGTCATCATAATGGTCCGACTAGCCAATCAGGTCGCGGAGAATTACCAGGTGACTGGAGAGCAGTCATTCAAAACATCTATTGTGTTCTAACAGTCGTGGCCTCCAGACGATAAATAGACCACTCAAGTTGATGGGATGGATATCATGTGACCTCCGAATGGACATACCATTCCTAAATACCGGTGTATCGCTTCTGAATGGAGAGCACCATTTGGTCACATGATGACTTATAGAGGAGACCTGACACCTATAGAGGCTCAATGTTCGAGAGATGCGGTTCACCAAGCACGGCCAATCACACCTTGAATCGTCATGAATAGGTGGCATCTGTGTACTATCAGTTCAAACCCACGCGTATATTCTCGCGTGGTCTGCGTGATCGGTGTTCCCAATTATGATTTCTCCAAATCAGATGTCCTACGGCAAGACAAATTCAAGGGCAAAATTAACGATCAAAATTAATTGAACAAATGAAGTGTCCAATATCAAGTGAATGAGCAGAACTCAAATTAGTTTGACAAATGCCAATTGCGCTTAATATTTGAAATTATTTGGTGTTTTCGGCGTCTATCCGTTTCTCCCTTACGAGTAGCAGCGCTGCATCCGTGCAGACGACACGATTACGACTAGCGCGATTGCATAATCGCGTAATACGTCACGAGTGCGCAAGAAAT
Organism: Notospermus geniculatus; assembly: GCA_002633025.1. NCBI lineage: Eukaryota > Metazoa > Nemertea > Pilidiophora > Heteronemertea > Lineidae > Notospermus > Notospermus geniculatus. The sequence continues at coordinate 428,769 of NMRB01000311.1, read as the reverse complement.
TATGACGCCACGGCCACTATCCGTCGTCGCACTACGTCATCGAAACCAGCCTATTATCTTTAAGACCAGTACAATTATTGACTGAGCAGACTTACCTCTCGGGCTACAATCAGGGTATGCATTGAGACCGATCATGCTTTTTATTTGTCAGTGTATTGTGTATGGAGCGCCGTCTCACATAGACCTAGTGCGAGGTATACTGGCAACTGTTCGTTTCGTGTGACTCCAGAACGCCACGACATCGAGGGGATAGTTGTTTGTGTACCGGTACGTGCCGTTAGCTAAACCTCAGGGCAGTTACATCCGCAAATGAGGACGTTACTAAATAAAGTCGTTGTTATACATGTAGTCATACCACGTTTTTATTCGTCAGGATATGGAGCGCCATCTCACATATTTATTCTGATATTGCGAAGTATACTGGCAACATTTCATTTCGTGTGGTTGACTCAATGATCGAGCGGGTAGTTGTTTGTGTACGTGCCGTTATCTAACACTGAGGACTATGGGCGGTTATATCCGCAAATAGACGTTACAAAATAAATTCGTTGTAACAGTCATATTCTCTAGTTGTTGGGACGATCTCGAGTTGTAGCTAAGAAAGACGTTGGATCGTGCTGCAGTCGTCGGAACATGATCTCTAGTAGTAGCTAAGAAAGACGTCAGGCGGCGCTGTAGTCGTAAAGATGATATGGAGTTAGTCTCGCGTCACCAGCCTCTCTCTCTTACAGGAGAGAGTCTGGTAGCAAAGCGTACAACTTTCGTTACCGCCAGGTGGCGAGTGTCCAGCTCAGAGCATCCGAATCTGATTGGCCAACGGCTGATTAAACATGGCTGCGCCCATGAAACGCATGATGAACGAATCAGTCTGACGGAAAATTTACCTTTAAGTAGTTAGATTGGCATATGTAGACCTTGATGAATGGGCAGTTTGCACAATAATTTCATGGTATTTTCTACTATTTTGGTCGTAAAGAGAAGTCCCGTTTTGCACTCGATGACAGTATGATCCAATCGATGACAGCGCTACCATGGCTACTATACTGTACTGAACTGTGCATGCTGTAGGCCTACATGTATTTTTAAGCACACACTGACACACGGGCCAGGAAAATGGACTCTGTACGCGTTGTGTGGATGTGTGTGTACTCCCCCCTCCTACTCTGGGGGAATCAAACNGCCGTTGGCCAATCAGATTCGGATGCTCTGAGCTGGACACTCGCCACCTGCCGGTAACGAAAGTTGTACGCTTTGCTACCAGACTCTCTCCTGTAAGAGAGAGAGGCTGGTGACGCGAGACTAATATGGAGTCGAAGATGGTATATAGACGCTGCAAAATTAAAAGGACACTAGGGAGCTGTAGGCTCATATCTGTGTGATCACTTCATCAAAAATGGCATTAGCAACTTACAACCTACCTCAATACACGGAATTTTATGTAGAAGATGGGAGTCTGATGATGGTTTGTCCATCAGGTGGCAAACTAATATTCCGCGTAGGTTGAGGAAACCTATTTTTCATAAACTTCATGATGAACCTACTGGAGATCACCTGGGTAGTGCCAAAGTGCTACCCAAACTCAGATTGAGATATCATTGGTATGGTCTGTCCACTGATGTTAGGACTTGGGTCGCTCAGTATGACATTTGTGCTAGTCGGAAGATGCCACCCAGAAAGAATAGAGCCAAAGGTAAGCAGTTTAGAGTAGGAGAGCCAATGGAGAGGATTGCTTCAGACATTCTGGGTCCCTTACCTCTCACTAATGCGGGGAATAAGTACATTTTGGTAGTGGCAGACTACTTTACGCACTGGACTGAGGCATATGCCATTCCAGACATGGAAGCTGCTACAGTGGCAGACAAAATTGTTACTGAATTTATTTGTAGGTTTGGTGTACCTAGGTTATGCCATAGTGACCAAGGGTCACAGTATCAGTCGTCCCTGTACAAGGAGACATGGAAGTTGTTGGGTGTGCACCAAACTCGCACTCCCCCTTTACATCCTCAGTCCGATGGTTTGGTAGAAAGGTTTAAAGTAATTGGCCAGTGAGGCATTTTCTCCCAATTTATATTATGTATTTTTAAGTAAATGTGACATGTCAGGCCAAAAAAATCATCTAAACCGAACAATTTCGAAAATGAGGCTTTTTCCAAAAAACCCGCCTTGAAAAAAAACTTGTCATTTGCGGGAATCCCCAAGAACGTCGATGACGTCACACGAGGGCGACGTCATTCACCCTCGACCGCCGTCACGTGTGATCATCAATCATGGCTGACAATAATTTCGCGCCACAGAATTAGAAGCCGAAATATCATCCGATTCTTCGGATCTGTCATCAAATCTATCAGTATCGTCAGCGTCTGAAGACCTCATTGACAGAGAATCTGGAGGCACAATAGTTCAGCCCTACCAGTTTGAGCCGGAATACGGCTCTGATGACCCCGAGGCCGAAATGGACTTCGACGTGGTGGCGGACAGCGAAGAAGCTGAACGGCGCCTTCACGATTTGGAATATTGGTGTGTACTGTAGGCCTAGGCTCTGGCCTAACGTTCGTTAGCAGGTTAGCCTGGCCTACTTTTATTAAACCGTCCCCATCCTTCATGTCCTTTCCCAATATGACTGATGAAAATTAGGCCTTAGCCTAGGACTTCGTTCGCTTTCTAATCCGATTGTCTGATCGGCATTGGGCATGTTGGGTGGTGTGCACAGAGACTAGAGGTAGGGCAAACGGCGGAGTCGGATACGGATCAATGCTCCACCTTTACAACTAAAACTAAACTAAAATAAAAACATGAAAAGCCTATAGGCCTAGGCCTAGCCCACTACTACATCGAGAGTACAATTGTTTAGGCCGGGGGGGGGGGGGCTAGGCCTATTTCATGATTTTATTATTTCATTTGGCCCACCTGGACCCACAGCAGCATGCATGTTTCACTTTCACAGTTTAATTTCTTCTCTGTTCTGCTGGATCATGCTTGCTCCTGTCAACTGAACTGCCAAACTGGTCAAGGGTCATTTTCATAGGCCTATTGCCTAGGCCTAGGGCTACCCACTAGCATGACCAGATGACTAGCTATTGCGAGGGCGGCCTAGGCCTAGGAGATTGACTAGGTGGCAGGGAAGCCTAGGGGCTCAGGTGACTATTGTACAGACATCATGGACATAGCATAGGCCTAGGCCTAATGCTGAACGGCAATGAGGACACAATTAATAAATGCAGCAAGCCAACAATTAGACATGGTAGATAAATCACAATAAAATATATTTAACAATAACGAGTGAATGAAATTGAAAAAGATTATCACAGTAAAATGTGTACATTGATTTAGGTCTTACTACAATGGAAATGCTAGTGACTAGGGGCCGTATGCATAAAACATCTTAAGTGTAAAATCTCCCTTAAACTATTGTTCCAAACAAAAGAAAAGGGAAATTTTACACTTAAGATGTTTTATGCATACGGCCCCGGATCATGTAGATAGGGTGTTCATGTGTTGGATGGAGAAGTTCCTGGCACAAATTCAGTATCCACTGGTGACGTAGATATTTACATTGAACTACAATTGCCTGAATTGTTCCAGGTGCCAGTGTGGTAACTGCCGCATCATGGAGACCGCTGTGGAGTGCAGGTGTTGCCAGTCAGAGCCATCAGTTCAGCGGAAATTGGGCGAGGATGTCAAATGCATAACCGAGCACCCAGGCTTTGATGGAGTTTGCCTTAACATTTGGGCCCTAGAAGTTGCCTTCCTGACATTTAAGGCACACTGTCGGAAGCTTCCAGGTCATCCAGTGAATGGAGCTGTTCATGAGTGAGTTTCGATTGGCATCAGACGTCAGAAGGATTTAGTTACAACTCTTGAGTGGACATCTCATACTGTATTCCTAAAAAACAAAGACATCTATTTTCATTGT
>NMRB01000311.1:412266-423274 GCA_002633025.1 Notospermus geniculatus | reverse complement strand
CTGGAAATATTTAGTCAGAGTTATCAAAACGTTTCTGTTTCGTTGTCAAATTCCAGGTCAAAGGTCCTGGAAATATTTAGTCAGAGTTATCAAAACGTTTCTGTTTCGTTGTCGAATTCCAGGTCAAAGGTCATGGAAATATTTAGTCCGAGTTATCAAAACGTTCCTGTTTCGTGTGAAGTCGACGTATGTTGAGGACGATGACGTTCTACGAAGCACCGCGACACGTGATCGAGAACAAGCTCAAAGGAGAACGCTGGAAAGACTGAAATTTCGGAGGGGTGTCCTCTTTTTTGGTCTGATGTCCTGCTTTGCTCTTTCCTTATCGATGTCGCTTCTGGTAAGAAAATAGCTCTAATGGCAATGTTTGTATCAATTAAGATATTAGAGAGGTTGAGAAGCCAAACGATTAACGTAAACGTGAGTTGTCGCAACGGGCCAGTTCTGCCACAACGTTCAACGATGATTCACCTTGTTCGAATAGGCAGAACGTTGTGCTTCTATAAGGGCACCGCACACGAGCGACAAAATCTGGGCGACCGCCTACGAGACTGGTGGCGGGACGCGAAATTTTTTTTCCCACTCTGGTTCCGGGCTCAGATATAACTCATTTGCTTATGACCAATCATTTCTCGTGTCGCAGCTGGATAATTTATGAACACGTGAAATTGTTGTTGACATATACATTTTTAATGCATGTGGGCGCTTTTTTGCACGATTTCGCCTACCTTCATATTGTATGTCTCAAAATACATGCCTATGTACGCTGGTAATGTTTGCCTCCAGGTAATGTGGAAAAATTTTAACTTTCCTTATCTCGCTCAGTTTCCGTTTAAACGATCTGTTGGAATTTTAGGTGGTCGAACTTAATCCGCTATATACGGACGAGGTGCTTATAATGGCTGCCCGAAGGTTGCCGAAAGCTTCCGAGTCGAAGACGATTGAGATTTTCCCTTATTTGTTGTTCATTTGATAAACCGAGAAGAGACGAATTCTGTCCCGGCCGCGGCTTATCCTTCCTCAAGGAAGTTCATGTTGAACTGTCGGAGACAGTCAACAACGTCTTCGATTGAATGGCAAGCTACTATTGAATGGGGGACAGCAAGATAAGCCATATGCCATTTCTGACTTCATCCACCATTAGTGACGTCAATCATGGATTGGTTCCCATATCTATTTAACTCCTTCCCACCCAATGTGTCTCAAAAGATATCTACCAGTATCTCACTTCACCACGAATTGCAGGCCGATCTGGTATTAACCCATTGTCACCAAGTAGGTCTAATACGACATCTATCTCGACTGATATGTAAGTGATATATTAACCGCTTCCCACCCGATGTGAGGGTCCGTGATTTTGAGTCCGGTGGGGAGTTAGTACCGGACTACTAAGAGCCCAGTTGAGCCAAGGTACTTACGTTTGTTATCAAACTAAATGAAGTGAAGGTTTGAACTGACCTCTTTCCGTGACCTCGTGACCTACTTAAAGACCAGTTGAGCCAAGGTAGTCATGTTTGGTATCAAACTAAAGGTAATGAAGTGTAGGTTTGAACTGACCTACTTCCATGATCTAGCGACCTACTTAAAGATCAGTTGCGCCAAGGTAGCCATGTTTGGTATCAAACTAAAGGTAATGTAGTGTACGTTTAAAGGTAATGAAGTGTAGGTTTGAACTGACCTACTTCCATGACCTATTTACCTACTTAAAGACCAGGTGAGCCAAGGTAGCCATGTTTGGTATTAAACTAAAGGTAATGAAGTGTTGTTTGAACTGACCTACTTCCGTGACCTACTTAAAGACCAGTTGCGCCAAGGTAGTCATGTTTGGTATCAAACTGAAGGTAATGAAGTGTAATTTGAAGTGATCTACTTCCTTGACCTGCTTAAAGACCAGTTGAGCCAAGGTGTCTTCCTCTTCGTTTTCTACAATGAAATCCATTGGACCCAGTTTACAGTTCCACCTCTCCTTCAGCATGCTTCACTACACCTACAACTACATCTGAAGTCAACTGTCAGCTGAGCGCCAGGCACTTGGGCCTCTTGTTCTGTTATTCAGGGACCCTATTTTGCCTGATGACTTGCAGCTAAGTGAGAGCGAGGAGGACGAGATGGAGGTCGGTGATGTTTCTGCAGAGATAGAAGCACGCGTTGAAAGGATGAGAGAAGTCGTGGGAAAGAAGGCCCTCGAGAATATAGAAACAGCGCAGAGGAGACAAAAAAAGAATTACGACAAGAAGCGAAATCCTCAGAAGGTAAACCTTGCAACATGCATAAAAATACATGTACTCCATATCTCCAAAAACCATCGAGACGTTATAGGTGGAAATATTAATTATTGTTTTGAAAACGTAGATTCCGTGCTGCTTTGTTTGTTTCAAAATAGTCAATAAATCCGAATTACTCACATCCAGGTGTTCAAAGTTGGAACAAAGGTCTTGAAGAGAAATCTGAGGAGAACTGATCGAAAGGGAGGGAAAAAAGAAGAACCCTGGCTCGGACCTTATGAAATTTACAAGGTGAAGGAAAACGGGACGTACCTGCTGTCCAGCAAAGGAAAACCTCTAAAGGCCGCAATCAACGAGTGAGTGTGAGTGTACTTCAAGAAAATATGCGCCCCAAACTCAGATTCGGCCCGTGAGCCCCTACAAAACGGGTTAAAAAAGGGGAAAATCCAACTTCGACCCCTTGCCATTGGCTTCAGGGGCAACTTTAGCCAATAAATGTTGATCAATTCCACTCAGATAAGTTACACCTTCATTTTGATACCCATCTTGACATGGTTACTTTGGCCCAAGGTCCTTAAGGGTCAAAACAGGTAAAAAAGGGTAAAAGGGGGTCTGTGTATACCCGAATAGATCATGGTGTCAAGATGGGTATCAAAATGTAGGTATTACTTATCTGACTGGAAATGATCACCTTTAATCGGCTGAAGTTGCCTCTGAAGCCAATGGCAATGGATCAAAGTTGGGATTTTCCCTTTTTTAACCCCTTTTGTAGGCGAACAAAGACCCGATCTGGCTTTGGGATGCATATTTCCTTGAAGTGCACTCACAGACCTACATGTTGACACCAATATTGATGTGATCTGATGATATCATATTTTTGCCCCCTTTTTATTTCCAGAACCCTAACTTTAGGGGTCTCTTTCTCACTTGCTGCCGGGTTTGAGAAAGTTTACCCAAGATTTTCTTATAATATGGATACTCCTCTCTTAGAAACAGTAGAGTAACTTAGGGTACATCTTATGCACAAGGGAACCCCCCTAGCGCATGGACTATAAATCATTTTGTTTGTTTCAAACCTCACAGATATGGTTGGTTACTGAGCAGGGTAAATCAGGTGCGCTCCCTAATTTCGCTAAATGGTTTTAACAGCTTAAAGTTCCTTAGGGTTCCAGATAGAACATTTTAGTAGCAGAAATGAAGGCCAAAGAACCCTCTTGGAACCTTTTATGCTAAGAGTGTAAGCAACACGATTTCTCGTCACAATACTGGTTTCTCTCAAGGACACGAGATGGCCTTGGGTTTCTAATCCTGCATGCTGCATTAATGTCAACAAACCGATTTGGCAGGCTAATTATCCAATAGAATGGTAAGCTACACGGCTATCCCTGGCATTGGCCCTGAAAATAAACCATCTGTGAGTTTCTCGCAAATGACGAGCAAAGATTGGTTCCCGGTCTCAACTGGGGGATCAGGAATCTGAGATAGGGGACGCCTGTGTGGTCGATACTGTGATCGTCCGAAAAGCGTTGATTGGTCATTGTCATTCAACAAAAGAGCAACCACTGTTTTTCAACCAATCAACGAATTTTGGATCACGTGATTGAGACGGCAGTATTGATTCTTATAAGGGGGCTGGAATAATCGGTACTTCCGTTTTGAGAAATGAATTTGATGTATTTGTTTCTTCTCATTTTTTTTCAACTTATGCAGGAGCAAGCCGTCGAACAGAATTGCATATTCAAGCCTCGATCTGAATTGTTGACGTCACATTCCTCCTCCGTTATTGACCCGCAAGGATCGTAAGAATCAGCGTACATTTCCTTTTGTTCACACGGTTCTGAAATATTTTATCATCTGATCAATAATTTCAGGTTTTCGTTGTGTTGACAAGAAAAAAATCCATTAAGGCCATGGCCATCTATATGGGCGGTTATATGTCCAAAAAAGGACGTTGCGAAACAAAGATATTCTTTTGAGAAACGGAAATAAAAACGCAAATCATGAATAAAATACGGCAGTTTAATTCTTTTTACGACGAACGAGGAGGTCGTAGAACAAGGAGGGCAGGCCTAAATAGAACCTGTTGCTTACCATCAAATTGGGTCCATTTCCGTACTCGCATTTACACGTACAGGTCGTCTTGTTCAGTTTTCCTTCGCCATAAACGTTCCTTTTACAGGTTTTTCGGCAATATGCAAGAAATGTAGCCTATAGATATGAATCGTAACGGTACCATGTTTTGGTTTGATAAGGTGGGGAGCCATGCAGTGGCCTCTGACGAAATTGAAGATTCCAGTTGTAACGCTTCTTCGGCATTCTGCTCTCGGTAGGACGTCGGATGTTATCTCAGTACTAAAAGATTTATCTGTTTCTGGTGATGTTCACTTTGTGTAAGGCACATTATGTAGTACTTTAACATGAGAGAAGCGGCATGGCGTCAGGACTCGACAAGAAACTTACCACATAGATGGTGATTTCTGTGACAGTTTACTGTGAAAGAAAAAGCAAATAGCTAGGATAGGTCCACTGGCGTGACGAATACACTCTAAAAACTCAAGTGTTGTATTCAACTTTATAAATGTTGCATCCAACACTTTCTAAGAGGCTTGAGAGTGACAACACTTAAAAGTGTTGAAAGTATGATTTGTTAAGTGTTGGATTTCTAACATCTATGAAGTGTTGAATCCACGTGTATGAAGTGTTGAATCCACGTTTAAGAAGTGTTGAATCCAACTGTATGAAATGTTGAAATGTGAGTCAGGTAACACGATCAAGTGTTGGATTTATCAACTTGAAGTGTTGGAAATTGAACACTAAGAAAGTGTTGGAAGCCAACACATTAACGATTAGCTTTGGGTTCCAGAATCATTGAAACCCCTAAAAACAATTAGACTCATTCTAAAAGCATTCAAGTACTCTCTTTTTATGAGTATCCAATGCTTCTAGACTGAGTTCTAATTGTTTTAGGGGTTTCAATGATTCTGGAACCTAAAGCTAACCCTCAATGACAAAAAATGCGTAAGATATATCTTGAAATGAATTTTTTATTGCAAATACAACTATCAAAATCCATAGGCTAGTAATTAACACTAGGCCTAGTTTTGGGTACAAATTCTTGACCATTTAAATCAGTATAGTCCGGCCACCTGTCTGAAAGCAAGAGACGCCAGGATTGCACAATGTGGCCACCAATTCTCAGGCATTCAGCACCAGGATCTTGGAACTTCACTGTATTAACAAGAGTACCGGTAAGCACATTGCAATGGGCCTACATGTGAAACAAACCCATTTGCAAAAACTGAATTGGCAACGTAGGCCTAGTTTTGGGTACAAATTTTTGAGCAGTTAAATAACAGTATAGTCCAGCCACCTGTCTGAAAGCAAGAGACGCTAGGATTGCACAATGTGGCCACCAATTCTCAGGCATTCAGCACCAGGATCTTGGAACTTCACTGTATTTAACAAGAGTGAGCACATTGCAATAGGCCTACATCTGAAACAAACCCATTTGCAAAAATTGAATTGTCAACGTTGGCCTAGTTTTGGGTACAAATTCTCGAGCAGTTAAAACATTAATACATGTAGTCCAGCCACCTGTCTGAAAGCAAGAGACGCCAGGATTGCACAATGTGGCCACCAATTCTCAAGCATTCAGCACCAGGATCTTGGAACTTCACTGTAACCAGAGTAAGCACATTACAATACACTCACTTGTAAGAATCAAATACATTATGATTACTCAGTCACGTAGGCCTAGTTTTCGGTACCGGTACAAATTCTTGAGCAGTTAAAGTGGTCCTAAACCGCCAAGCAAAAGTTGGCACCCGATCATTTTCACCGCCCACGAAAATGGAACTTCCGATTTCCGCGGCTCCTGGCTTCTGAGCATGCGCAGTACGCTACCTTCACTGAGTTTGTCAATCGTGCAAACCGCACAGCAGACAGGATGCCGAAGCGAGAAGTGAAAGAAGGGAAAGGGCGACGTTAAAAGGTAGCAAATGCTAACCAGCAGCTGTGGATTGTCCACAGACATTATCGAAGTGGCTCATAATAAAGAAAGAACTCCGTTTTAAGACGATGAGGAGGTTGTTTGTATGAATGGCATCATTAACATATTGCCGGACTGCAGATCTCGCCGCCGTGCCGGTGTAACGTCAGCGAATTCTGGGGCTCCTTACGAGAAAAGACCAACTTGCCTAGCATACCGGCTGACATCGTCATCAATGATGTCACTCATGTCGGATTGAACACTCTTCATGCTCTTATGCGTGAATGTATCCTCTAAAACTCCCCTGAATCGAGGAGAAATCTCGACTCGGCGAACTGGTGGCATCCATGTTGTTTTGACAACCAGCTGTCACTCATTCAGAACTTGCCCAATCAGTGATCGCCTAGTAAATTCCATAGTAATCACGTGACGTGATGATTGACAGGCGCTCATTCATACTGGCGTAGCGCGGGAAAATGAAAACGAGGCTGTCTCGCTCGCACCGGCGGTTTAGGATCACTTTAAAGCAGTAATAGTCCAGCCACGTCCTGTCTGCCAATTCTCAAGCATTCAGCATGAGGATCTTGGAACTTCACTCCTGCAAGACACACATTTTGTTGAAAGCATGAATACTGCAGATGAGTTCTCCTCCTCTGGTACCGCTCTGAGAACAGGTAACAGATTTGAAGTTCAAATGCAAGTCTGGTCAGAGATCAAATGTAGCTTCATCATCTTCTTATCAACTGCAACCGTTACGGTACATCATGTCCATAGGGAAATGTGTCTTTCTCCACCACCACAAAAATATCGCTTGGTATCATTTTCGTTCCAAGGCACAAGTACACTCCGGCCTCTTTCAGATACTGGTAGGCCGAAACATCTTCCGGTACCGGTATGTTTCTTCCATGCTGCAATGTTAAGGACATGAACGAGATTGAGTCAACAGAAATAGGCCCGGACACTTTCACCGCCTTCCTTTTCTCCATAAACAATACCGGTAAATGACCCACAGACAGTGTGCTACATCTGGTAACTTTGAAATAACAAAGCAGTGGCCAGTCTAGGCTAGGAATAGTTGCTGAGGAATCTTTTCGGGGCAATGCACGTTACCAAGACGGTTGATACATTCATGGCTAGAACCCTTTAAAATTAGATCTCATGGTGTAGGTGACCCAAACAAATGACTTGTCTCTTACCTAATGAGGCCTCATATTCACCATCCTCGCTGCTGTCATTGGACTTGAGACTGGCTTGTGCTGAACAGCTCATCATACAGGGCTTATATCTCAGCCAGCTTAGATTCTTGGCAAGATGTGGGTCTCCCATGTTTTTCATTCTTGATTGATCTGAAATGTACGGTACAAAGAGTAGGTGAACTTAAAAGCAGATGACATGTTGCCAAGCCAGTAGTCACTGCAACTGTTAAAGGTATCGATGTTACAAAGTGTTCAAACTGCTGATGCTCACACCAATTACCATTACCGGTACCGGTACCAGTAATATTATTTTCTTAATAGCATAACCGTCAAATTAATGCTATGCTACCCATGCACAACACAAGTCGTGCATAGGACTAGGCCTAGGCCTATGGCCTACATTTCCTAGGCCTATCACTCTCATTATTAAGCCTGGCCTAGGCCTAGGCCTACATAGCCTATAGGCCTATCATGTATGTAGGCCTACCCGGGTACGTAGGCCTATGTCCCCAGTCGAGACATGTACCGAGGCCCGTCGGAAATTGCCGAAGTACATACGAAGATGACGTCGATTGCACCAAGAGCGTGCAACTGGTCACCCTCACCCTCAAGGTGCCCACTTAATTCTATAGCCTACAACCTGGTTTCTTTGGATGACGTCATATGCACTTCCACCCACCAAAATGTAAACAAAAACACGTGGTCTGTAGCTATTTTCAGATAAGCTGCATGTTACACGTGGCGCGAATCACGGTAGGCCTACTTTGCTGTGGGTCGGTGTGGAAGGAAAAACTTGTCCGCCTCACAATAGACTTCTATTGTTTGATAAAGGCAAAATGCAAGCATGATCTTTTCTCTCAAGTCTCGGCAAGTTAAGGCCGATATCGAAAACAACTAAACCGACACACAAAATGACAAGTATAGTAAAGTCGTCGCCGAATTTCGCAAATTTTCGACTCCAATTACTGGGGTCTTTCTGGGGCACTTTCTAGTAGAGATCCAGGGGCGTAGCTAGCGCGCGGGGGGGGGGGGGCAAATGCCCCCCCCCCCCNCTTTGGGGGGACCCCCCCCCCCCCGGCCATAAAAGGTATCTACACCCCTACAGAGGCTCTGTTACGTAGGCCTATCAGCAAATCCAACACTGGCTGCTTGTGCTGTTTTCGTACCAACATTCATAGGTCATCTCTATGGCGTCATTGGGATTCCCGCGAATTACCTGACGTCATTCCAGGTGGTGGTGATCATTCGGCCATGAACAGGTTGTAGCCAATAGAATTAAGTGGGCACCGCATATGACGTCATCCAACGAAACCAGGTTGTAGGGTATAGACTAGGAGCAGTCAGCCGCGCATATTGCCAACAGATGGCAGCAAAGTCTTAGCGGACCAATGTACAGGAAAATCTACGTGATTGCTGCTCGATCGATAATGACCGGGTCCGCTAGATGCATTGAATTGGGCCGTAGTGACACATAGTGGCCAACTCGCTGACAGCTCCTATTAAGTGCGCACCTCTTCGAATGGCCGCGATATTTCCACCTATTGTCGATAGCCGGCGCCCCGGGCGGTGACTGCATAATTCTGCAATACCGTAGCCTTGCCTTTCGCCCCAGTGTTGGAGATGTATGATTACAATACAATGCATACGTGGAGACCCTAAGAACGAGAGCTGCTCTACATGGGGCGAGGTTGATAAGCGATAGTTTAACAAACATTGTTAATAGAGGTATGCCGATATGTTTAGCGCAGGATAGGGAAGGAATGCTGTGCCCCTTGTTCAAACATGGTGCTAAAAACTCAGGACAAACAAAAGAACGTTTTAGGCAATATGCTGGTAATTTGTCTACAGCCCTACATCACAAGTTTGATGTTCTATTATCGATTAAAAAGTTCCGAGGATAACAACAAAACGCATTCTAAAATACAACACAATACTGTGATGCATCCTTTGTCAAATTGAATCAGAAAAGTAACATTCAAATACAGGGCTATCGATCTCTATAGATGTGAAGTGATCAATAATGCATAGATTGACGAAACAATTATAGTAATGTCGTACTCGGGAGTTCATTCAGTCACAAAACCATTAGATGATACCGTTTGTGATACATTGTACATGTTGTATATCCTCGGCGATGGGATGGCGACAATTTCAGAGGCAAGGAAGGCAATTGAAGGATGTCCAATTCGCGGGTTCGTCATTAGTAAGTATATAGCAGTGGTTAGAGTACATAAACCTCCGTGCTTTCCCCAGGGATTTTGCGGTTACACCTATAAATCGCCGAGTCTAAATAGACCCGTGTCTGAAATCCCTGTGCTTATTAGCCCCAGCGAATGGGGCAACGCCGGGGCTATTTTAGACACAGGTCTATTTGTAGTTCCCGTGTCTATTTGTAGTTCCAAGCATTCCGACAGACGGCGATGCAAACCGATGAGTCATGTGCATGCGTAGGCTATTTCACGCCTCCACTAGCCACTTGAGGCGTGGTACGTGGTAACAGATAATTGTTTCTGCGAGATTAAACACACAGAACAAACCGCGTATGTATAACCAGAGCAGTTTCTGTACTTGCGTCGGATGTTATCGCTGTCGCGTGTAAGTCGTATCGGATAAGTGCTGTCGGATAACTGCTAATGCGTCAGGTAACAGATAATTCTTCCTGAGAGTTTAAACGGACAGAACAAAACGCGTGTATAACCAGAGCGGTTTCTGTAAACTTGCGTCGGATGTTATCGCTGTCGCGTGTAAGTCGTGTCGGATAACTGCCGACGCGTAAGGTTGAACACCCCGCCAAAAGGCGGCACTCGTGGCGTAAAATTACATGTATTGTTACTGCTGTAAGCGGCATTCCATTCGTACATGTCAAGTGCGCATTTTGACAACTGCGGGGACGGCGATAGTTTGACGTTCCGTCGTTGATATTTTACACTTTTTCGGTCACTTTTTAATACTTTTAAAAATGCAAGAACCAGCGCGATTTCAACAGGCGACAAGAATGCTCCATGAGGTAGTAAATATGCTGTCTACGGCATCAGGCACTGCTGGTGGTGGTTCTGATGCAGCTACCACCGGTGGGCCTAGGCCTAGTCTTTCTGATCCTGGCCTCTCCTGCTGCTGGCATGGCTGGGCGATGACCCGGTGTAATATTTATCATTGCCCCCCTAACAGGAATGCCCGGGGAGGCAATGAGCGGCATTACAACTATAATGATTATGACTGCCCCCCGTCTGTGAATGCCTCCTCGAGTCTATTTCATACAGCTATTATTAGGCCTACGTAGAGGTTCGGTTCATTGGAAGGAAATTTTCGGTCTGCTGCCAGCTCGCCCCGTGGCCGAGTGGGCTAAGGCGTTGTACTAATGATTTCTTTCTTTCTTTCCAGGTTTAGGTAGATCGATCCCCAGCACAGGACTTTCTTTCTCGTCGTTTTCATTGTACTAATATTAATGCTATGCACATGTTCGGCTGTTTACCCTTGTTGTTATACTATTGTTAGGTACTTGTCCTACTCGACGTACAAGAATCGTTATTTTGCAATAACTTATAGTGTTTCTCATTATTTTTTACTCGGATTTCAATTATTCTTTTCCACTGACACCT
>NMRB01000311.1:400248-411444 GCA_002633025.1 Notospermus geniculatus | reverse complement strand
CACAAATGGCGTTGTCTTCGAAGGGATAAAACAAGCATTTTTCTATCAGGCCCACAAACGTTGTTTGATAAAGAAGCTTTTAAACCAGCCGACATGATACATTCTTAGCGGCCTGGTCCCAATAAGGAGGTTTTTATTTCAATCAGGCATTACTTCTAGTATCCGCGCGACAGCAACTTCAACTTTATTGTGAGCATAGCTATACTTTAGTAACTATGCAATGATGCCATTGCCATGTGTATTCATTGCCTACCAAAAAAGCTGTCGGTTTTCTTGTGAACTCGGTGATGACAAAATTACGCTGGCTAGCCCACATCAATCATTATTCATAGGCTCAATCCGGCGCATTGTGAACGAGTGACACAAGGCCTTTGCGCCTTTTCAGTCATCCAACTTTCGTCCACTGACAACGCCTTACCTCACTGCTAATAATCATTTGAGGCAACCAGCGGATCGGGGTGGATCCTAAAATCAACCGTCATGAGCAAAACAATGCGCGAGGTGGGTTTGGACATGAGAAATTGATTCTACCTTTGACTGCCGGCCCTTCGCCGACCAGCTAATGGGCATGCGCAAGATCTACTGGGCATGCGCAAGATCTACTGAGCATGCGCAGCTTAGTACACATGCCTATAACGCAAAACATTTCGGTGTGTTACCTTCAGAAAATGACCGAAAATGAACCTACGAGACACGACAACCACTTTGGCACACGGCCCAACAAGAGTTACTTAGTAGATGTTAGTGCATATTTTAAAGGGGCCACAATCGGCAATTTCTACAGTAGGCTACACATTTTGGGGCCTGACGAGAAGCTTGGCTGTTTCCAGATCGCTTCATTCATGATGAATCTAGAACTTAAATTGGTATCCAATGATCGGAAATCTCTCACTCTATACTGCTGTTTAATCTTTCGATGATTTTTTTTTTCATTTTTAGTCTTACGAAAGTACTAGATGCTTATTTTCTGCCTATGAACACTCTAAATTTAAATCGGCTAATAAATATAATCGAATGTTTGTTAAAACACAGCTTGGCTGTTTCCAGATCGCTTCATTCATGATGAATCTAGAACTTAAATTGGTATCCACAGATCGGAAATGTCTCACTCTATACTGCTGTTTAATCTTTCGGTGATTTTTTTCATTTTTAGTCTTACGAAAGTACTAGATGCTTATTCTCTGCCTATGAACACTCTAAAAATCGGCTAATAAATATTATCAAATGTTTGTTAAAACACTCACACAGAATAACTCTTTGGGAACTGTTTGGGCGTAGAATATTAGTTTCAGTTCACGGAATGCAGTTTTTAAAAATCATTCAATTTATGTGCATCACCTGAAGTGTGTTTTTTGGCAAAATATCCCCAGCAGTTGTTCCCTGTGAAATTTTGCACTGCAGTCTTTGTGTTATGTGGTTGAGTGTGAATAATACAAAGAAGGAATATTATGGTGAAATGGGAATAAGGTAGCAAAACTAGAAAAGGCAACTAAAGAAAAGGCAAAAAGAAACAGAGGCAAAATAAGAAAAGGCGAGATAGAAAAAGCCAAATAGAGACAAAGGCAAAATGAGATAAGGCGAAGCAGGAGAAGGCGAAATGAGAGAAGGCCAACCGGGAAAAGGCGAAATGTATACTTTTTGAAGGCGAAATGAGATAAGGCGAATAGGGCATGTACCTCGCCCAACCATGCCAGCAGCAGGTGGGGCCAAGATCAGAAAGACTAGTCCTACCGTTGGTAACTGCATTAGAACCACCACCAGCATTGCCACCACCTGGAGCATTCTTGTCGTCTGTTGAAGGCGCGCTGGTTCTTGCATTTTTAAAAGTATTAAAAAGTGACCAAAAATGTTCAAAATATAATTTGTACACCACGAGCGCCGCCTTTTGGCGGGGTGTTCAACCTTACGCGTTAGCAGTTATCCGACAGCTTTATCCGACACAAATTACACGCGACAGCGATCATCATCCGACGCAAGTTTACAGAACCCGCTCTGGTTATACACGCGTTTTGTTCTGTCTGTTTAAACTCTATGCAGAAAGATTTCTCTGTTACCTTTATACGCGGTAGCAGTTATCCGACAGCACTTATCCGACACGACTTACACGCGACAGCGATAACATCCGACGCAAGTACAGAAACTGTTGGCGCCGCGGTGTCTTCGGCGGGTCTCGTCTCTGGTTCTCCGGGCTTTCTGGAATTGGGTCACTACGACAACATTTTTCTGACATTTCTATGCCTGCGGGCTATTCTTGCTAAAGAATGCCAAATTATTTGGTCTATGTTCGGGATATATTGGCACCAAAGTTTTTGTAAGTTCTTAGGATGTTATAGATGTAGTTTCAACCATCAGATGCTTAGTTTGAGCAGTTTGGTTGTTTGGCGAGGCCGATTAACCGAGGACGCCAACTCAAGTTGTCAGTCTGGCAGCGTGGTCTGTCAATTTCGTTGTCTACCGTAGGGTGGCAGCACCTGCCGGTCTAGTCATGAGGTTGGCATTGGTTGATGTCTTATGTGTAGTACCTTTATATCTTTTCAGTGAACCCTTACATGTACTTTTGGCTACCTTTCTGCTGGTAGTGGTACATTGCTGTTATCTTTCTGCTGTGTTGCATACATGTACGTTGGATAAAGTCAAAGACAAGGCGTATCATCAAACTTCGGGTTTTGTTTGGTCATTTCGAGGACACTTCTTTCATGTGGAGCTTAGCGGCCACAGAAACTGCTCTGGTTATATACAGACGTGTTTTGTTCTGTGTGTTTAATCTCGCAGAAACAATTATCTGTTACCAGGTACAGAGAAATCTCGCGAGTCACACATAATCGTTTCACGTTATAGAATTAACTGTTTAGGCATAGAAATGTGTTTCAGACTCACAAATAAATCTTCTGTACTGAATTTTTGCGGACATAACCGCCCATAATAGTGCTATAAAATGGAAATGAATACATTAACCACAATGACTCTCCACTGCAGAGAACTACGTCACTATTGTGGTCCGACTAAAGCAAGCAGCACACCAGGCGACATGCAAGCAATTTCCCGCCAGTCACCGCAGACTATAGGCAATATCGGCTTTTGATATTGTGTGACAATCTATGGGGTGAACATCCTGGCGAGAGTATTCCAAGCATCGTTGTCCAGCGCACACCTGGCGTGGCGTCCGGGTCAGGTTAAGGAGGCGAAAGTTTCAACGAAAGCTCGTGCCCTTTAACTAATCGTTATTCTATACCTCCCTGTGTCACGAATGAGGATTCAGCCATGGGGTTGTCTTAGTTCGACCTCGACTGGACTTCGATAGAGAGGGGCCTCAATTGAAGTACAGTACGTGATGGCTCTTGGGGGGCGCCAGTATCTTCTACCACTTTAATTATACTGGTTACCCACACGACTATTCTTACTAGTTGTCCTTCTCCTTTTTAATTGCATTATAATGTTTTTAATGATCTCAGTTTCATTCAGTCGCCATTTACGGAGCAAAACTTTATCGTCAGTTTTACACAAATTTGCTGATACATCTAATACCACATCGGGATTCAATAGATGTTACATCATCAAAAAGTTTATAGCCTAATGCCCGTTGTACCCGGTAGGATTTTCTTGTACTAAAAATTATAAATGGGGCCTAAATGGGTGTTCACAATGCCTTTCAGCAAGGCAATCGGTAGCCTATGACCGAAATCACCCTTCATGAGCCTCATTTATAATTTTTAGTACAAAAAAATCCTACCGTGTACAACGGGCATTAGTTCCACCCATTCCAAATTGAAGCGTTTTGTAGACGCGGTTCCTCCCCGGGCTTGAAAAAACCCCGCCGTGCGCTTACACCTATTTTCAGTTCATTTCGTGTGTAGTGACTAAACTAATTAATGACGGCGAGCTCGGCGGGTCTAATAACCCAGGGGTTTCAAACACGGGTCTATTAGGCGCGGCAAAAAAAAGGTGTACGCGCAAGAAACCCGGGGTTTTGGTGGGCTTGGGATAGGTGGAAGTAGCCTAGAGCTTATGCTATTTCACGTCAGCATAATGTAGGCCAACATGTGGGGTCTAACATCTGCAGACGACGACTACGACTTGATAGACAGACCGTATTTGCCTCTGGTTCGAATACAGCCTCGGCTAGACTGATTACAGTTTTTGCCGCTCCACTCCCGCAGCGCTGCTGTCTGTAGCAACGATGGGAACCAGTCTAAGCCTCGGGCATGTGGGATTAATCGTCCCTTGCTCTTCACACCCGTCGAGTGAGACAATGGAGAGTTTTCGCAAAGCCCCCGAAACGCCAACGCGAACGTCTATCCTATTGTTCGGTGCTCTCTTCTTGGTATCGAACAATGGGTTTGGCGTTCGCGTTGGCGTTTTGTTGGCTTTGCGAAAACTCTCTAAAAAGCCGCACCGCGTGATGCCATGTAGGCCTATCTGGCACACGTACCTTGCTTGGGACCAGCTTTAAAATCCCATTTGTTACAACTTGACAGACCATTCGCAGCCATCATCAGGACATGTCCGACCACCGTGTGCCAAGTTGGAATTTCGTTGATGTGAAGCGTGATCGGATGTTTCATGCGGCACTTCAAAGGGATATAACAAGCGTGTAGATGCTTTTAGCGAGGTTCAGTGCGACTTGTCCATTTCAAAATTATTAGAAACTTGGTCGTTTCTACCATAACACGAACTTTGACTGAGGAAGGACATGATTCAGTAGGCATACATTGTGTTTCGACGGAGGGAATACGAACCAGGTAGTCTCACGCCACATACAATATGGATTGCCTTTTCCCCACACATTAGTTACCCTACGCCTTTTAGCACCATTCGATCTCCATAATTATCAGCATTTTAATTGCTAGTTACCGATGAATATAACGTTTTGTTCTAAAAAGAGGGCCAATGTTAATACATTGTAATCATGTTGCCACTACAGTTTAATTCCTCCAAGCTATATTTTATAAACCCCCTTCCCTTCAGCCTAGTCAAGCCTTACATTCACTAATTACATTTCTGTTAGGTTGAGCAACCAACTTTTGGGGCTTGTACTCTTTTCTTTCCTTAATTGCTGTCACGTCCTGTTTGGATGGGATACTTCAGGTCTACATTTGGGTTTCAGCTCAGTCTGTTCTAGAGTTTCGGATTGTAAAGTTCCAGCCTGAAGAAGACCCCGGTTGGGGTCGAAAATTCGCAAACATTCTGGAAATTGCCTTTTTATTTATCATATCCCCTTTGTCAATCATGCTGAATTCGTGGTTCACCGTTAGGTTAGTTATTAACGACCACTGACTTTGCTTCACAAAAATGGCTCTAGAGGTAAAACTACTGGTCCGAATTGAGGTATCTTGGTCTTATTTTTGTTCTAGATTCTCTAACCATTCATACCAGTGGTTTGGGACTGAGGGTGCTTGTGCGCTTTTTTGGACCACCCTGTATATGTCGCTTTACTCATGATTGAATGTCGCTCTAGTAGTAGAGAATGGGGACCCTAGCCCACTACTCAATAGGTGTCACTAGTGGTTAAAAATATTGATAAGAAACTGACATCCCAGTCCTGATCAGTTTCCCAAACAAAAGGCGTGCATTGCATAGGACCGGGTTTCGGTGTGCTGCCCTCTACGACAGCTAGGATCCCCATTGCGACCTGTCGCACGAAATCTCAGGGGCAACTCGATTATTCCTTCTAACCATGGCGGTCATCGGTGTATCATTCGCACTCTTCAAGCTCCTGACTTATGACTTGGTATTAAATGGTCAACTATCTGTCAGGAATGCCAAGTCACCAGCAGAATGTGGAATAACCTGTTTATACGTCAACGGATGCATGAAATATTCATATCATCATGATAGAACTGGACGATCGTGCAAACTTCTAACTAACATGAACTTCCAGTGTAACACGGAGGCTACAACAAAGGTTGAAAGAGTTTGGAGCAGACTGGTAAATACATTGTGCATCTTTTGTATTATAAAGAAATGGGGTCCAGTAGTCTTGAACGTTAGTTGGGGTGTTGATATTTTTGGTGACTGGGAGGGGAATGTCGATGGTCGTCAGCTGCCCCTGCATTCAGAGAGACTTTAGTGAAAAGTCTCTCTGAATGTGCAGGACAGCTGACAGGGGTCTGTGGTTATAAGTATTTATTAGCAAATGCAGATTTGTAGGGAAATTGAAGGGCTGGGGAGATATTTGTCCTGCGACTAAAAGTGTTCAGCAAAAACAAATAAACAGAGAAACAGACGCGTGAAAAAAACGCCTATCGCAAGGCTCGAACCCGGCGCCCCGGATTCATAGCCGGACGCTCTACCGATGCGCCAGCCGGCCATGATGGTGGCTGCTGAATAAATGTTTATAAATACATCCCAGCTACTCAACATTTTATTTTATGATAATAGAAATGACGTCACAAATCAGAATAATCTTACAAAAATCGCATTTTACAACATCCACAGAGCAAGTCCCCAGCAAATCTGTCAGTATATCGCTACATAATGTACCCATCTACGTTCACAGCCACTAAAAACGTGAACTAACCGTCCGGTATATTCCATCTGAACATTAAGCGCATTTCACGTATGAGTCCAATTCTATTGACTGACCCCTGACAAGTCTTTGGCTAGCTTCGGTGTTGGCCGCTACGCGGTGCGTTGGGCCCTTGCGTCGAGTGCGATTTTATGTCGTATTTCACCATCATTCTTGATGGTAGTTTAGTTAAGGGCTGTAAGCATTGAAATAAATGTAATCGATTTTTAAGGCCTTGTTGTTCCATATGCCGTCAAAAGCTCGACGGCTTGCTATGAAACGAATGATCCTAGGGCTCTACGGGTCGTGGCATCGAGGGCAGATTCCAAGGTCCTTCGTTTAAACTGTGTTCTTTTCTGCACACAAATCGTGTTAGAACATTTACCAGTTGAGATATTCTAAGAGGTTGAACTACAACCGAAAACCACCTGTTATTCCTACGACTGCCTACCATATACATTACCACATGGAGCTGGATGCGGCCATTGTCTTAACAATAGGGATTATCCACAAAAATGTTTTTGTCCTACCCTTCAATTCATCGAAGTTGAACTCGTTTCACTCTGACGTCAACTATCACGTAGAAAAAGGAAGTGTATCAAGACTCGATTCCTTTACGGAAAATATCATACGAGGAGAATACAAAGATTCCATTGTGTTTGATGCACACAAAGATTGGCTAATAGCTGACAAAACAGGAATAAATAGACGTATGCTAAAGCAATATGCAGAGAAGGAAATAATGTCCTTCATGCCGAAATGCCGCAATGTACGAAAAAAATCACTGCGAAGAAGATTTTACTTTTTTTCCACATACCTAATTACTGCTCTTTACTGCAATTATGGAAATAACGGTGAGATGCATTACTTCCTGCATAAGGTGTCTGACATGGGATTTAGTCTACAGACGGCGTTTGTGAGAAAGCTGCACTTTTATCGGCTCAAGGGCACATTTTATGCTAGTAATTTTTTGCCTCACCCTAAATGGGATGTAAATGGAAATGTTCTTATCATCAGTCCGTTAAATAACCAGCCCGGGTACATTGGCCTATTCAGATTCAAAAACAAAGAAAACTGCACGAATTACACTATAAGTGTGCTAGGGGAATTGTCCTTATTGTACAGTTTGTACATACTCAACAGAAATCATGTAGAATTCGATCATACGGTATACATCGTTACACAATCTTTTGATCTAGACACCAATGTGTCCAAATTTTCAAATGACTGGTATTCAGTTGAATTAGATATTGATAAGAAAGTCCATATTCATTATCAGCTATTCGTGACGAAAACAAACAAGCTCATCATTTGGCCTCTGTTAACGGACAAACAAATCGTTCTTGTTTATTCCCTTCAAATGAATGAACCTGACGTACGCGGTATGTGCGACAGCTGATGTGGCTAGCGCGTTTAAAGTGCCACTACAGAGGTATGTCTCAGTATTCATGCCCTGGCGACGGATTGGGAAACCAACGTGATAAGACTGGTGTCCTGTCCAACCCAAACAAACCAGTAATAACACCTGGACTATAGACTGATACTACAAAGCAACCTTAGCTGACAGAAATGGCCGCCATTGTAGTTTCATCACTTGAGAAATTCAACGCACTTTCGAAGCATGACTAACCCTTCATCAAGTAAGGTACCACTCGTCAGCTTATTCTTTTATATGTACAATAGTCTCAATGTCTGATGGGTAACGCAGATAATTATGGTTCCCCATCATCAAGATCGGAAACCATATTGTTTTTGGTCATGGTGTCTGTGTGTGTGTGTGTGTGTGTGCGTGCGTGCGTGCGTGCGTGCGTGCGTGTGTGTGTGTGTGCAGGTGTGTGTGTGTCCGTCTGTCACTCCTTCAACAGCTACAGTCCCGGTAACACATCCTACCCCTCGGTTTGTCAACCTGGGCAATCCAATGAGCTAAACATTTTCAACCTCAGATGCCTCCATCATGATGTAATCAACATATCAGACTTGATATTTTGTCCGTCACGCTTTTATCTGATGTCACGACTCGGCTCCTTTAGCACCTACAGCAACAGAAACAAGTTCTACCCATAGGTTTTCATACCTTAGTATTCGAATGGAATGATTACTTTTCATTTGAGGTGTAGGGGTCGTGGTGATATCGATATCACAAATTTGATAATTTGATATTTGATATTTTGAGATAACTTGCCATATTGTCAACTGAGCAACATGAAACAAGTCTTAGTCCATGCCTGCTTATCCAATGACTGGACTGTGTTAAAATTCTCAGCCTTACGTGTCCGGGTGATTGAAATATCATGAGATTTTGATATATCAAACTTGATAATTTGAAATATCTCTGCCTGTGGTAGAGATAGAGGCATGATATCACCTATACTAGTGTTATTAATGATGCCGATTTCGATTATGCAACGACTTCGATAATCAGAGATCAAGGTCAAGGTCAAACTTGATAATTCGAAATATCTCTGCCTGTGGTAGATGTAGAGGCATGATGTCAGACATACTTAGGTTACTGAGAATGCCCATTTCGATTATGCAATGACCTTGATGATCAGATATGGTGACAGGACAAAACGTACCCGGACAAAACGTACCTAGGACAAAATGTACCGGACAAAAGGTACCATTTGTCCATTTTTACCTTTTGTACATTTTGTCCTAGGTACATTTTGTCCGGGTACCTTTTGTCCAGTACCAATTTGTCCTAGAACCATCAGATATCAAGATCAAGGTCAATGTCAATTACGGGATGAGTTATTGGCGTGAGATGAAGTTCTATGGGCCTCATCGTAATCCATCAGTCAATGTACCCTGATTTCTGTCAATGTATCCTGATCTCCATCAATGTATCTGATCTCTGTCAACGTATCTTGATCTCTATCAATGTACCATTCATGTACCGGAAGAAGCACCTGTACATCGGGAACCATACGACATTTACAATGTCATCTTGTTCAAATAGATAAGATTTGAACAGTGTTGTCGAGCATGCGTAAACGAGGTTGCCTAAAGCCAAAGGTTACATCAACTGCCACGAGACAGAAAACCTAATACATAGAGTGACACGTTAAGGAAATACTGGCGTGGGTTGGGTTGCGATGGATTTGACAGGTTTCCTTAATTATATCAATTTCTATCTTTGAAAAATAGTAACTTTGGCTGAATGGGTCAATGTCGTCCTGGGTATACCTTATGTATACCTGGGTATACCTAGGATCATCCTGGGTATTCCTTTTCTTTATCCAGGATCATCCTGGGTAAACATAAGAATCCTTAACTTTACCCAGCTTGGGAATTCCCGCCGAATCGCGCTGATCGTTCTCCTGCGTTCGAGGATGGAATTTGGCAACGGAACGAAATGGCCGAAATGATCGAAACGGTCGAAAATTCGAAATGGTCGAAATAGGATGGAAGAATTAATATAAAAAATCACTTATTTTCATATTTTACACTTACATGTAATAATAAAACCCGGGATGAAATGACCGAAATGATCCAAACGGCCGAAATGAAGTGGACGAAATGATCCAAACGGGCCGAAATGAAGTGTCCGAAATGATCGAAACGGCCGAAATGAAGTGGCCGAAATGATCGAAATTCAAGTTAGGCCAGCCTTCACGTATATTTTCTTTTTTGTATACTGAGCTTCAAACATGCCGAGTATAAGTAGGCCCTATGCTTCTTCCGATGAAGACGGAGCGGATGACCAAAATGTGGACAGACCGTGGTCCGGCACTGGAAGAACTTTTTTTTCAAAAACAATGCCTGGCTTTCAGCTGGTTAGTAGAAACCAACAGCCAAAACATTCTAAATCGCAGGCTCCGTCGCGACAAATGTCATGAATGTTGTACGACACATTTAGGCCTAATTCGTGAGTGCTACGCGTGCGCAGTAGGCCTACCAATCCTCGGATGCCGGTGAACGATCAGCGCGATTCGGCGGGATCCCCAAGCTGGGTAAAGTTAAGGATCCTTATGTTTACCCAGGATCGTCCTGGGTAAAGAAAAGGATTACCCAGGATGATCCTGGGTAAATATAAGGTATACCCAGGACGACATTGACCCATTCAGCGTAACATTGCCGAAATTCTCATTTTACTTGAATGCCCAATAGCGCTTTCATTCCTCTTGGAAATCGGAAGATTGCCAAGAGGAATGAAAGCGCTTGGAAGATGAAGGAAAAAAGTATAAAATAGCACTTTGTAAAGAGTGCATAGTAGCCTACCGCCAGGAAGATTCGATCCAGGGCCTACCTACATGCCAAGCTAACTAAACCTAAATGGACCTACGCTATAACCACTACGCTACCGGGGCTATACGCTCTGGCATGGAATTTTTCTTTGGGTGATTCGGAAAACTTGTTTAATGTCTATAGTATACGTCATTTACTGAGCCTATTTTCTAATACTGGTCCTAATCACATTACTACCCATACCCAACCCTATCCCTAAACCAGCCTTAAGGGCCTAACCCTAACCCTACCACTACCCCTATCCCAGTCCTAATTCTAACCTCTAGCCCTAGTCGCAAGGGACCTAACCCTATGAGTAACCCCCTTCCCTTGGGCAAGAAGATGACGTCATTATGCACACCACGTGGATATCTAAAGAGACTCATGATGTAAACAGTATACTCTACGTCATACTGTCATCTGATTGGTTGATAAATACATACTGGTTACCAACTATCCTGGGG
>NMRB01000311.1:355958-400234 GCA_002633025.1 Notospermus geniculatus | reverse complement strand
GCCAAACTTGACGCTAGGTGGCGATATCAGAGTATATCACCACTAGTATCGGCGCTAGGTTTCCATCTTGAAAAGTAGTGCGAGCGCGGAGCGAACAGTAGAAATTCTTCCAATTGTTAAGCGGTCACCCCATCACTCGTTTTCTACGCTTACAATATAGATCGTTGAAGATAGGTGTATAAAGATATGGAGTGATACAAACATCGATGGAGTAGATATAAAGTAATTATAAAGTTATTCTGTTTCATTTTCGACAAGATAAATACTGTTTTCTGCAAATAATACCATTTTGAAAACGAAGTTCGTGTCACGTGATAGACCAGCCCACCGACGATGACGTCAAAGTTTTCAAGATGGCGATCTAGCGTCGATGGCAGTGTTGAAATTTTCGTCCGATGACGTCAAAAAATTTCAACGCTGTCGTGGAGTATGGTAAGATGGGCGCCGTCAAATACCGATGAAGGCAAGTTACTGCTATCGATGTGAGTTTTGTGGAAAAGAACACCTCAAGTGATGAACACAGGGATTTCAATGCCACTTATGACACTAACAACAATACAGGCATTAATTTCTTCAGAACAACGACTGCGCACGGTGTAAATCTGGTAAAACTGTCAGTATGGATGCACAAGCGGATTGATTCATTAATATTAAGATAGGAACTAAGAAAACAGTAAATTTACTGTTTTCTTGATGCGGATGTTTAGGTCATCATTTCTAAACACCAAAGAATGGAAAACTAAACGCGTTTAGATGTTTAAAACGTGTTGCATATTCCCGTTTAGCTTCGTGTTTAGACTTACAGTGAAGCAAATGAAATATTTCGGCATTTTAGGCACCTAGACGTAATGTTTCTAGGCGGATAGAACGCCTGTCATGAATAATGTGTTCAGTTATATTCACGTATTGTGTTAGGTTGTGTTTTGTTGCTAAACATGTAAACACTATACTAAACTCGTAACGCGTCACCTGGATTTACAGTGTCTGTAGTGAGAATTTCGGCCTTAGTTACTATTTTTCAAATAAAAATTAGCTTCACACTTTTTGTTTCAGTTATTTCAATTTCTATCTATATTTCGTGCAATTTGATAAAATCTTCTGTTCTATTCTTTATAACTCTAAGAAAGGTAGGTATCTAAAAAGCCGAGAGGTTAAGATAAATTATAAGCTACCACGATCAACTGTTCATTATCAGAGAGCGTTAGAAGCCGTTATCGTCCTTCCAACTGTTATATTTGCCGAACGATCTGTGTATGTGTTCCGAAGAAACCGCAAAACCTCAAATTACGAGTTAAAGAATAAGTATAACATGCAATGTGGAGATGGAAAAATACTGTCATTTATTGCAGGTGATTACGGATTTGATGTTGTCGGTATTTGCACTTATACCGGTGACGTGGATCTGAGGGCCAGTTCGCCAGTAATTAAGGCTTATGTATTTGACCTATCAGGGGAACAGAAAAGGGAGATAGTTCTACCCTACGATGCGTTAAATAAAACACTGCGCAATAAAAACCGGCAATTCAAAGCTCTTGGCTTCATGATGTGTGGAGAAAATGTCTTTCTGTCTCATACCTCGTATACGCATGGAAAAAATAAACGCGGTTACCGAGAAAAGATCACAGGTATCAGTCTGTATAATCTTCGGCCCCGACTCTTAACATTTGAACTTATACTCAAAAGACATTTTACGGACCCTGCACTCGACAGAATAGCGGGTTCAGACTTTGCACCCGAAATTGGTTGGATGGCCGAGAAAGGCAATGCACATGAATTCGGATTTCTTGCTGATGTGCGCCGATTATGCTTCCATATATCGTGTGATACAGACAATAACTTGTATACCATGATGACCAGTGAAACTGATGGAGAAGCTGTGATGCCTATGTTTGCAGCCGATAGTGGCTATAACAGAACTGGGGAAGTGGTCTTGTCTGGGGTTACTTACCTGCAGCACCCGAGGCAAGGATCAATAAAACAGTTCATTGGAAGTAACAACTTTTATTACTCAAAGTTCAGGAGGTGGAGCGACATAAGATTCGTTTATTCTAAGCTATATCATCATCAACTCAATCAAAAACAATGCAGTAGCAAGCCAGAGAAAGGGCGTTTGGTGTTTAACATTCGGTTTTTGTGGAAGCTTGAAGGCAGCTATGCATTGTTTATTGATTCAGACGATCAACTGATTGCTTGGCCTAGGGTTCAGAACAACCGCTGGAGAGTTCGACCGATTAAGATATACAGAGACGGTTGATAAGGTAAATTGAGAAATGTGTCAATTTTTTGCTCAAGCCTATATCAATACCATTGTATTTATGTAGGCCTACATGTAGGCCTATAGCTAGATATACAAAGGAAGTTTTCGTAAATGGAGAATAGAAACAGTCCGCCGCGCTTATCGCCAAAAAGCGGCAGCAAAGTTCTAGCGATCAAACACAATGCAAATTCTGCTGATTGGTGCTCAATCAACGTGAATGGGTCCGCTAGGCATAAAATTAGACCGTAGTGACTCCTATTGATCAATTGAGAGACAGTTACTATTGTGTTTTTTGTTCAAGCCTGTAGGTGATGTCGATACCATTAGAGAGGTTGCGCAGCGGCCCGAGTCCGACTCCGACTTCAACTACGAGAATGAATTGCAGTCCGCTATGGACATCCTTGAAGAAAACGATTTGATAGAAGTTTTCAGTTCATCAAACACCATAAATTGAAGGCAGAAAAATCTGGCCTTATAAATCGGAAGTGCGGATAAATACATGTAATGAATATTGAAGTCGTAATCCTAGTTGTTACGACTTAAAACACGACTGTAATATTTTCGATTTACGTGCACTTCCGATTGCGAGTCGAAATTATTCTGCTACAAAGTTATGGCATTTTACGATTTGCAAACATCTATCAAATCGTTTTTATCAAGGATGTCTGCAGCGGAGTGCGATTCATCCTCGTAGTTGAAACCGGAGTCAGACTCGGAAAGCTGCGAAACCTCCCTATTGTACTCGACGCTCGAGGACCATTCCACCTTGTAGCTGGACTGAACATCCTGACCTTTTACCTTGATCAGTCTCGTGTGCATCATCACGTACTTGCACGCGCCCTAGCGCAACTAATTGCGCGACAATTATAAGTCCAAATATTCTCAAATCAAGACACTGTATTAGGGTAATCCACACCAGTAGAACCATCAAAGTCTCTTGAAAAATACGACGACAATGACATCTCTGAAGCCTAAATGACGAAAATGTCTATACGAGGTAAGTAACTCTAAACGGCGATGAAAACGTCTGATTTCTCCGAAATCCTGCAAGTGTCCTTGGAACGAATAACTGACGAATTATCTAATTATATAACGAAATCTTGAATCAACCAAGTAGTATCTGGTCCGATACACTGCTATTTTAGCCTGGTGAGAAACAATGTCTACTGCCAAACTCGAACTCTGGCGACTCTCAAAGTCGATTCCTCTTCACCTTCCACAAACAGAATTAATTTCTGCACTGATCGTTGGAACACGCCCTTAAAGTACGGACCTCGACGTTTCGAACTCTTCAATCCTCTCCTGGGAACGTTCTAATGACAAGTCCCATTGGCCATTCTCCTGGACCAGTGTTCACATCCTTCAGTAGAACTACGTCTCCGCATTTCAAGTTGGGCTTCTCGCTGCGCCATTTTGTTCTGTTGTGTAGCATTGTAAGATACTCTGACTTGTATCTCTCCCAAAATGTACGAGATATGTGAGCTATCTGCTTCCATCACCGGAATGCATAATTTTCTCCTTCGATTTTCAGTACTACGTTGTCACAATCTTTTGACGTAAGCAACATGTTCGCACTGAGCGCCTGCAGATCATCTGGTGTACTCTTGATATGCGTAAGAGGACGACTGTTTACTAAGAACTCCGCTTCCGCAAAGGCAGTTTGCAGACTTTTCTCATCAACGACCTGTCCCTTCAAGACTCCAAATAGGCATTTCCTCACTGATCGGATCATCCTTTCAAACATTCCTCCCTGGTGACTCGACGTAGGCGTATTGAACTGCCATTTGATACCAAGTTTCGTAAAATCCTTCTCCATTTTATCTGCATTCAGTAGCTTGACAGTTTCCTTATTTCAGCATCTGCTCCTGTCAGGTTTGTACCATTATCTGAGATAATCTTCTTGACATGAGGAGCCCGGTGGTGTAGTGGTTCGGGTCTCCGACTAGCGGTCAGAGGATCCCGGGTTCGAATCCCACTGGGCGTGAGACTTTGGGCAAGTCTCTTTACCTCACTGGCTTCTCTCCACCCAGGTGTATAAATGGGTACCGGTCGGAAATGCTCAATTGTAGCGCTGAATGAGCAGCTCATCTGAGTTCTACTGAAAGGTTTCAGCACAGACTGGGGTTAAAGTGTAAAGTCGGATGAGAACCTCTACCGTAGTTGATATCAGACTATAAACCCAAACTTTAACTTTAACTTTAACTTTAACTTTAACATGTCCTCTTCTCGCTGCGAACCTACGTATGGCCATAATACACGAATCTGTCGTCAACGAATGTGCTATCTCTAGACGTATCGCTCTGCTGGTTGCACAACTGAAGATTACTTCATATCGCTTCTCGCGATGTCTTCTCATCTTGATGTATACTGGACCAAAATAATCCATTCCACACTTTGTGATCAGTCGGTTGTCTGTCTCCACACGATCTGGGGGTAGATCCGCCATCCTCTGTCCAATGGTCGTGCCTCTGTATCTTCTGCATACCGTGCACTTGTGCAGTATTCACTTCACTGCCCACATCAGTCTGACAATCCAAAATTCCTTCTGGTGTTCTGCAATCACTTTGTTCCTAACCTACATGCGCCAACTTCTGGTGAGTCTCTCGGATCAAACTCCGGATGATTGGAGATTGTTCTGGTAAGACTATCGGACATTTCGTACTTTCTGGCAGTATAGATCTTTGTAGTCTCCCTTGAACTCTAATCAACCCATCTGGAGCGATGAAGACATCCAAGTTCCTCAATGAACTCTCCCTCTGAAGGGGTTGAGCACTTTTTAGCCGTTCAATTTCTGTCTCATAGTAAGCCTGCTGAAGTGTTCTGAAGATTGCCATTTTAGCAACTTGCTCCTGCTCAACCACAGACTTGTTCAGAGTAGCTGTCCTACTCCTGGTATTATTAGCCGGTCCTTCTGTGCCTCTCGTGGGTACCCTTGCCATTGCGACAGCAAATCCGACTATTGATTTCCACTCCGACCTTCTCTCAAGCACCTCCAATGTCACATTCGGACCTTCCACACTCGTCCTGGCTGTTTTGACTTCTGGATCCTCGACATCAGTGTCTGCAAACCTTTCCACTTCCTCCTGCGATGGCCAGAACTCCTCGGACTGCTGTAAGAATACTGGACCATGACGCCACAAGTCTGCTGCAGCTTCTGCATGGTTGCTCCACGAGATGCTATGTCCGCAGGATTATGTTGTCCTGGAACGTGAGCCCACTGTTCAACTTCGGTAAGCCGACGTATTGTAGCGATCCTGTTTGCCACGAAAACCTTGTAGTTCTTTGTGTTATTGTTCAGGTATCCTAACACAATTTGACTGTCTGTCCACAATTTCCTGAGTTTCACCTCCCCTCTCAACTCCTTCGTGAGATGTCTCATTACTCGAGCTGCTGTCGTTGCTGCTGTCAATTCTAATCTTGGGATACTGTGCTGCTTCACTGGTGCAACCCTGCTACGTGCACAGATCAAATTCGAAACCACCTGTCCTTCTTCATCTTCCTCTCTCAAGTAGGCTGCTACACCATAGCCAGATTCGCATGCGTCACTGAACACGTGAAGTTGTCTCAATTCCACCTTCCTTTCACCTTGTTAGTACAACGATCTGCGACCCAAGAGCTGACTTCTCTGAGCTGGTGCTTGTAGTTCCTCCATTTGCTGAGTAGATCGCTAGGTAGGGGAGCGTCCCACTCCAGTTTCCTCCTACTCATTTCCTGTATCAGCTGTTTTCCTTGCAGCACGATGGGCAAAATCAGTCCCAATGGATCAAAGATCGAGCATACAACAGCGAGTGCACCACGTTTCGTGTTAGGCTTGTCAATATCCGGCACTCGATAACTAATTTGATCCTTTCTGTAGTTCCAAATCATTCCTAAGGCCGGTGTACACTCTGTTCCTTGGGGTTTTGGTGCTATACTGTGAGTGCTGACCTCCGCTGACTCTGGTAGCTGCTCAAGTACCCTCGGATCAGAACAATTCCACTGAACCAGTTCAAACCCGCCTCTAGCTCTCAACTCTATCAATCCTGTTGAAACATCTACTGCATCCGTTGCCGTATCCTCAGCGTTGATGTAATCATCTACATAAGATGAATCCTTTGCTGCTCTGATCACCCCTGGGCTGAAATCTTCCTCGTTGTCATCGGCATTTTTCACCAGTGCATAATTGCTGATCCCTGGGCTAGATGATGAACCAAACACATGGACCGTGAATCTAAAATCTTTGATCGCGCCATCCTTATACCGTAACAGTCTATACAGATCTCGGTCCTCCTCAGCACCGTGAATCTAAAATCTTTGATCGCGCCATCCTAATACCGTAACAGTCTATACAGATCTCGGTCCTCCTCAGCAACACGAATAAAACATTTTCCTGATGTCAGAGGTAATCCCAATCTTTCCCCGCCGAAACCTCAACAATACACCGTCCAGTCTGTTGGTTAAATCAGGCCCTTTCAATAATCTGTTATTCAGACATTCTCCCTTGTAGGTTGCTGACCCATCAAAGACAACGCGAGTTTTGCCTGGCTTATGCTTGTTGTATACACAATGGTGCGGCAAATACCATATCCTTTCTGACACTCCTTGGTCCTTATCGACTTCCTCTTTTATATCCTTTCTCGATCATGTCTGACATGCATTTCTCATAATCCTTCGCGAAGTCCTCGTTTCTTTCCATCCTACGTGTGACTCCTTGCAAACGTGACAGTGCCTGTTCTCTGTTGTTGGGAAGTTCCGTCGTAACATCTGCTCTCACCGGTACCCCGACTTCATAGCGTTCTCCATTGTGCCTCATGTTTTCCTGAACATACTAGTACTTCATACATTTTTCATCCTCCTGCGAGAGCGCTGTATCCTCAGTGTTTGCCTGCTCAGTGAAGTCCATATTGACATACTGATGGCGCTGCTCTTGTAGCGTGACGCTAATCGCATTCACCGACAGCCGACCTGGTTTCTTACTTTCTCCTAGTGGCCCACTCACTGCCCAACCTAACTGTGTCCTAACGGCGAACGGTTCCCGTCCCTCACCTGTAACTACTGCCAGTGGTTGGATGGCTTCTGGAACATCATTTCCTAACAGCAAACCGACGTCTGTAGTAATGTCTTTCAGCGGGATGTGACGAAGATGATCCCACTTGAAAAGATCCTCCTTGGTCACAATTTCATCTTCACTCACTGGAATGTTCTTATGCACGTATAGACTGTCTACCTTGATCCTAGTTTGGTCTTCTAAATCCGTGATTTCCAGGTTTCTCACCCGTTTCAGCTCTGTAGGTTGTCCATTGCTGGTCCATGTTACAAAGTTCAGACGTGATTGCTCTCCTTTCAATCCCAGCTTCTCACTAATATCTTCAGTGCAGAAGGATGCCCCCGATCCGCTATCAAGAAACGCCATAGTAATCAACTCCCTTCCTGTCTCCTTTGACCTAATGCGTACTGGTATAATTGCCATTCCAATCCTCTGCAACACGGCCCCTATGCGACCACAGGTTGATTTCTTATCCTCAGATCCTGATTTATCCTTAACCCCTGTGTCAGGAGGGTTTTTATCCTTATCTGACTGTGCATTTCCCTTATCACCACTATCTGACGGATCTCCTGACTCCTGAGCCTTCTTCGTGTCCGGCTTATCCTTATGCAATACTGTAGGGTGCCTGCCTTGGCATTTCTGACATGTGGCCTTCTTGTAACAATCCGCACTCCTGTGTCCCCGTTTGACGCACGAGAAACAATGAAGGTTTGCTTTCAACCAATCCATTTTCTCCTGATGAGACTTGGCCTGAAACTTCCAACAACTAGCTACTGAGTGTCCCTTGTAATCACAAAACGCACAAGCCGCATCCTTGCCTCCACCACTGCTCGGCGGATTTTTATCTGTACTATCCTGGACGCTTGTTGCAAATGATGCACGCTTTGGTGGCCTCGTATCTCTTGGCTGAGTCTGTCTGGAATCTTTTTGCCTGTCTGGTTTCCTTGGCGCCTCGGACTTGTACCTCGGGTTGTTGAGAATATGTGCTTGTTTTTTTATGAAGCAAACGAGTTTCTCAAATGTAGCTGGACACAGGGACCCTGAACGCCGCGGAGCGGCAAATGCGCGAAGCGCGACAATACACTGAGGCGGGTCACATCGATTCATACCAACTTAGAGACGAAATCTGACCTCCTGACCAAAAACTGCGGTTTGAAGGCAAAATTTCTTTATAGAGGCCTGCGGAAGGTTATTCAACGCTGTTCAAGTCTGGTGGAACTTTCAAAGCTATTGTGAAATATGATTTACAGGCGAAAAATAACCCAAACAATTTTCGTATACGTCATCAAATTGAGAACTATATATTCATGAGCTCGCCGAAGGGCTTCCGAAGTGTGCCGAAGAACGCCCGGAACCTGCCACTCTTTCCAACGTCAGACGGCTTATTCATGTAATGCCTGCCTAGTAAGCTACAATGGAGCTGAACGTGTTGTTTAAGAAATAACGAGGGCATACCTAAATCATTAAATTCGTTACCTACTTAGTTCCGCCCAATCTATTCTTTATAAGCCGATTAAATTGTGAATCAGGCCATCGCCGCATTGTATTACTAAAAATATTCCCTGTTGTCGGGGCGAGCCCGGCAGCTCGGTAGTTAGAGCATGAATGGTTTCCGACGTCCGTGGGTTCCAGTCCGGTTGGAGGAAGAATTTTTCCTCCCCATTTTTTTCTTTCACGTACGTTTTCTATGCTTGTCCCGCTATTATTTTCTTTCCCCTGCCCAAAACCGCAGCAACTCCACTCTCGCGGCATGATATGGGACCACAAAACGTCACTGCGCGAACCCCGTCGCCATCAGGCTGGTATATGGCTAAACACGTTGACACCTCTCCTCACACTCGACAGCTATAGTAAAGCTGTCGGGTGTGAGGAGAGGTCCACATCGCCCACTTCCAACATGATCCCCAACCAACACTGGTCCACCGCCCCTGTTCCCATCATTCTGGGTGTCCTGAGGTCTCTAGTGATTCGGTGTCCATTGCAATCCCTTTCCTCTGCAAGTGAATTGGTAGACGGCGAACCATCTCCTTCATGCTACTGTGGTGTTCTAATTCCGAAAGTTTACCAAGACCCAACATTGCGTTTGAGCACTCCCTCAAATAGATTGCGTAGCGTTCTACTTTATCCGTCTGATCTCCTCTCATTGGTTTCCAAGTCAAAGCCTTGTTTAAATATGCCTCTCCTATCTCAAAGGTACTACCATACTTCTCCTCCAGAAGTTGCATAGCCCTTGCATAGCCTTCATCTGGTTCCAGGTGTATGCATCCCCGTACAATAGATTTTGCCTTGTCCTCGGTTAACTGCAGTAGGTAGTTCAATTTCTCACGACTAGAGGGCGCTTTACTCGCGCTTCTGGTTTCGAACAATTCAATGAATTCCCATCCTGAAAATATCAGGCGTTCTTACTGCTCGCTCCCTTCGTCATCGCAGACAAACCCCTGAGGAAATCCGCCTGATCCTGGGGTACTTGGCGCACGAGAAAATGCGCCCAATCAGCGAACACCATTCTGAGTCACCTTAAGATGACAAGCATTACACGTAGATTGTCTCGTAGTGTCACGCACAACACAGTGCTGAAGTACCTCAGCTTCCCCACCTCACCCTAACTAGAGATCAGTTACACGTATACATGTATAACGGCCCTTGTAATATTCACAGCCAAGCAGCTGACATTGTTTACGCTGACCCAGGCCGACAATTAACCTATTTACTCCGCTGGATTCAATCTAAGTTGAGTTCAGCCTACCCTACATTCATCGCACAGAATGTATATCATTCTCAGGCCACACGTCGCCAAACAGATACGCCGAGGGAGTAATTTCATGTTGACCTGGATCAGCTTTGTTCAAACCTGCGTAGTTCATGTGTATCAATCAGCGCCAACTTGGGATGAGATGGTGGGGATGAACATTTGCTGGAATGGCTTTGATACTCCACGGATTCCGGCGAATTTCGGCAGGGGTTTGTGTGAGCGGATGAAGAGGAGCGAGGTAAAAACGCTTGCTGTGGGAGGATGATGAATTCCCTGTACTTAGTATAATCTCCCTCGAATTTCGGCACATCTGTAGGTGGCAACAACAACAGCTGAGCCATGCGTTCCTGTGTCTGCGCCATGGCGAGCAGCGCAGTATGTTGTTCCCCTACTGGTGTAGAAGTATCTCTGGTCTCAAGATCAGTCCTTCTGCCTGGAAATGGTGGTGCATCTGGGTTCAACTCGAGTTTTTGTTCTGGCTGATGAACGGGTTGAGTATTGGTACGAACGTCTGTCCCTTCTTTATGAGTATCCTCTTCAGGCTCAACCTTAAAGCTGACGTGAACGAACAAAAAGCCCCCATGCGACGAGCAAGAGAATTGCAAACGCCCTGCAAACACCTCAAACGAAGGCTCATAACATGATAGACCCCACCAGGCCAGGAGGGCGCCACCTTATTTGTCTTCAGGCAACAGAGCTGTCAACATCTCCGGATACCTCTTACACTATTCAAAGAAAAAAAAAGAGTCTTTAGACGGGATTCGAACCGCGGGTCTTCTGATTTGTAATCCACCACTCTATCCACTCGGCCAACGAGCCAGCTGACAAAGACGTGATTTGTGTTTGTCATAGACGTAGCCGTTCGACTTACGTAATAATAATACGAATAAGAGAAAACATGAGAAACCTTCCAATAAGTTCGGTGGCCGAATGGGGAAGACGGTGGAACAGAGATACCAAGGTGCGGGTTCGATTCCCAGCTGGGTCAAACTTTTTTTCTTTCAAAAAAAGCGTTCAGCTCACCAGAGGATGTTGACACCCTGACAGCTCGAAGCCAAATAAGGTGGCGCCCTCCTGGCCTCGTGAGGTCTATCATGTTATGAGCTTTCGTTTGAGGTGTTTGCAGGGCGTTTGCAATTCTCTTGCTCGTCGCATGGGGGCTTTTTGTTCGTTCACGTCAGCTTTAAAATCTGGTTCCTCACGTTCCTCACTAAAATACGACCCATAGGCCCGTATTCTAGAATTTTCCTTAACATTAAGGTCGACCTTAAGTCTATTGTTAGTAAAACCATCGAGAACAATAGATTTAAGGTGGACCTTAATGTTAAGGAACGTTCTAGAATACGGCCCTATGTCTTCTTCGTTTCCCGCGTTAACCTTGCCTGGCCGACTGCCTGCGTCCGACTTGCCTCCGGACTCCACATTGGCTCAGGATCTAATATCTCTTCCCTCATGACGTCTAACAAACATGCCGCTAGATCATGTATGTCCTCAAACTGAATCATCTTTGGTAGCATCCAATTTAGTTCATCAGCTTCTCTTTTCTCATTAGACAGATGACTAACATAATTCTAACATCTTCGAATGTGCAGTTTCAAGTTTACCTAATAGCAATATAACCTTCTGCAAGTCACCTTTATTTATGAAGTCATGCAATTTGGTTGTGTACCCTGTAACCTGCCCTTGGTAAACTCCTCTTGACCTTTTCAAATGCTGTACTTCATGAGCTGCGTTCAAGTCCGGGGCGTCATTACACTCAGTATTTTCTCCTTGGGCCATTTCTCGGCCTTCCTGTTCCTCAGTTTGCGCCTCTCCTGTAGACATTTTTACCTCAAACGTACCCTTAATTTATGAGACAGTTCATCAAGAAGTTAACCACGTGTAGAGCAGTACCGGCAGGTGTCGCCTCCTAGCGGTGACCTTAGAAAACTTCAGCGTGAGTCCTAGTACACAAAACGGCCTTAAAAACACACTTATTTTCGACACGCACACTGACCACGTCATTAATCGATGATATGAGTCCTAAAGAATGTTAATTCGGCCTCGAAAACCCTGTAGCTATAAACTTGACTTTAGCTGGACTGAACATCCTGACCTTTTACCTTGATCAGTCTCGTGTGCATCATCACGTACTTGCACGCGCCTGGGTGTGGCCCTGGGGCAGATCACTCTCGAAATAAGCGAACAAAGAGAATAATTCATAAAACATCGCTTGATTATTTCACTCTTTACAGTTCACTCTTTCCTTCGTTACAATTCCACCACCCGGCGGTCAAGTTTATTTGGTGTTTTTTGCTCTTTCCTACATACATCTTCTCGGCGCGATGCACTCGTGGTGTGACGTTTTCGTGATCTGCAACTCGCAGCTGTAACCGCGCTTAAAGGTACACTCTCACTGACGTTATGCAGACGCGCGCAATAATACACCTCATATTACTGGACGAAAATCCACCTTTAATGATCTGCAAGCAACACTTAAATGTGGTTAAAGGTCTTTCCACCTTTAAGCAGTACAGTAAAGTTGACTTAAACGGTCGGTAAATGTGCCTTAAAGGTGATGCTTAAATGTAACTTTTTCCCCGCATAAAGGTGATTAATTGTGCGTTTAAAAAACTGCGTAAAGATATGTAATGTTGTTAATAATGACAAACATCATATGTATGGCTTAATAATCTGTAAACGACACTTAAATGTGCTTGAAGGTCTTCTAACCCTTTAAGCAGTAGAGTAAAGGGGACTTAAATGGTCTGTAAAGGTGCCTTAATGGTGATTGTTAAATGTGACGTTTTCCTGCACAAAACAGCTGACCTATTATGCCTTTAAGAATACTTAAAGGTACTTAAAGGTTAATTTATAATGATGGCCAAATGTGTACCAGTACGATAAACGCGTATGCAACATGCTGAAAAACATTTTCTATGATTCTGATTGGGGCTCGGGTGGGGTCAGGGAATGGGCGAGTGTTCCTCCCCACAACTTTCCATTTCATGTACAGCTAGCTCCGCAATTTGGTCTTCATCATCCACAGAAATGCAAAGAAGAATCAATTGAATATATTGACCACAATTTATTTTCTCCAAAAGGGATTAAGATAACATGTACATGTACATTTTTTTCATATTCATTGCCACTAGTCACAAACAAAAATTGAAGAGAGGAAAATGATTATTTGCAACATGGTGATCCACAGACATGACAGAAAACCTTGAAATCTCATACATGTCATAAGTCAAGAATGAATATACAGGCATTGATGATGGAAGTTCTGTACCCCCCCCCCCCNCCCCCCCCCCCCCCACTGTGATTTTAAGGTGAACAAAATTCATTGACCGTTTAGGTATCAACTGTCCATGTTGTGGATGGGGAACCGATAAGTGTGACTCTTAAGATTAAAGAATGACAATGTGCCCGCTTGGCTTTTTAGCACAGTGGTGGAAGGCATAAGCCATATCAGAATCAACCAATGTCTATTTTACTTCGCCCTGTTTCGACATGGTATTTCTGCAGCATTGCACTTGCAGGCATCAGTGCACAATTGGCTCCCCCACTTCCGACAAGAGCAACTACATATTAGTACTGCAAGCTTTTTTGCAACTACACTGCACAATCTCTCTGCACCCCTTTGGAATTGGAGGCAAGGTTGTAAGGACAGGTGACAATTTACGCTGAATGGGTCAATGTCGTCCTGGGTATACCTTATGTTTACCCAGGATTATCCTGTGTAATCATTTTCTTTACCCAGGATCATCCTGGGTAAACATAAGGATCCTTAACTTTACCCAGCTTGGGAGTTCCCGCCGAATTATGCTGTACGTGCGTCTCTTCCGGCAGAGAACATGCAGTAGGATCATTGCTAAAAAGGACTGAAAATTACCGCTATACCTCATCCGGGGTTTCCAATAGGAAGACAAGACCAATCCCTACAACTTTTCAAAAGGGACCGATAGTAAATTCTCAAGGACTTAGGAGCGATAGGCCAGGTGTGGAATAGGGAGAAAAGACCAATCCCTACAACTTTTCAAAAGGGACCGATAGTAAATTCTCAAGGACTTAGGAGCTATAGGCCTAGTTCGAGGCCACCCTTCATTTCATGATTTACGCTGAATATCAACCTCACTACACCACTCCAATCTGGGTAAAGTTAAGGATCCTTATGTTTACCCAGGGCCGTCCTGGGTAAAGAAAAGGATTACCCAGGATGATCCTGGGTAATTCGGCAATTCACAAGATGCGACACGGCGTCCTTTTTCTCAGGACACTCAAAGAAAACAGAGTGGGATATCTTCCTTGAACATAACAATCTTCTCAATGATCTTGGCCAGTTTCCCCCACCGTCAAAACAGGTAATAGAAGATGCTGAAAGGTTCATATGCCACATTTATAAGGCACCATCGATGAACTGTAATCAAGCTCGGATGACGCTCTTCAGCAAATGTCATGAAACGGAGTCCCTCCCTCCATCTAGCGACGCTGCAAAGATCCACATAGAACGAGCAAACTACCAAAGTGTCATTTGGAGAGAAGCTCATAATCCAATGCCATCCCATTCACCACCAACTGAATGTGGATGGAAACTTGTTGATGGTAAATTGCCACCTGTCCTTACAACCTTGCCTCCAATTCCAAAGGGATGCAGAG
Organism: Notospermus geniculatus; assembly: GCA_002633025.1. Classification (NCBI taxonomy): domain Eukaryota; kingdom Metazoa; phylum Nemertea; class Pilidiophora; order Heteronemertea; family Lineidae; genus Notospermus; species Notospermus geniculatus. The sequence continues at coordinate 385,561 of NMRB01000311.1, read as the reverse complement.
AGCATTGTGCAGTGTAGTTGCATAAAAGGTTGCACTACTAATAGTTGCTCTTGTCGGAAGTGGGCGAGCCAGTTGTGCACTGATGCCTGCAAGTGCAATGCTGCAGAAATACCATGTAGAAACAGGACGAAGTAAAGTAGACATTGGAAGGTCAGGGTGGGTTGTGGTGGGGTAGGAGGTGGACTGAGGGGGTGGAATGGGTGGAGGGTGTCATTTCACAGTGAACAAGCTCTTCTCCTTTACCCAATTAATTGGTCAGACAGATTGCAGTAGGATCTGATTTAATTGAGGTATAAAAACACTTACATGTATGATTGACTGTCAGAACAGTTGTTAGCATCATGAGTTTACTTTGCACCTGGTGACCTTTAACCTTAATTAGGAGGCTAATAAATCTCAGTGTGCAATTAAAAATTGAGGATAAAATTGGTTGCAATTACTTATGGATAGGAGTCAGTCAAACCATTTCACTTGTGGCAGGTATAATGCAGTAGCTGAGAGGGTTTTCGTAGAAAAATTTTGTCCCCTAAGTTACTCTTTATATTATTGAAGTCCACCACCAAGGGTGTCAGAAAATTTTGGTTAGCCTTTTGGGAACCCGGCAATAACTGAGAAAATCATGATCATTTGTTGGGAGTTGGCGGCAAAACTGAGGCTCCGATTTTGGGGTAGGGGAAATGCAAATGGGAATATCTTGGTAGCCTGTAGGGGTAGAATGATGATTGACCCCTCAAAATATTTGTATTTATGAGCTCTTGCATTTCAGATGCCAATATTTAGGTTTTGCACATTAATTAGGTCACCAGAGGTCAAAAGGTCACAAATTTTCGGACCTGCCCAAAATCCAGACAAGACTCCTGTAACAGTCCAGCAAGTGCAAATTATCACCTGAATATCAACTTTCTCAACTGGAAATTGTTAATTAGGCATCTCAACATCATTTTAACCCCACCTTATGCAATCATACCCAAATGTGAATGACTGACAGGAAACGAAAATGGGTGTTTCAAAAAATTTACATAAATCGAAGGTTAAAAATTCGAATACAAATAACTCAGCAACTACTAAAGCTATGGTAATAAATTTGGTGTCTTTCCTGAGGTTTTTGGGGTCAAGGAATCATTTAAGACCATTTCCAACGTCGGTAGTATATTATGTAACTGTAAATCCAAGATGGCCGCCGTTATATGAAATCAGTCATAACTTCCTTCATATTTACCATACGCTGAAAATTTTGGTGTCTAGACATAAGTTTGTGGGGTCAAGGAATCCAATAAGACCATTTCCAATGTTGGCAATAAGTTATATAACTGTAAATCCAATATGGCGTCCAAGATGGCTGCCGTTACATGAAATCATTCGTAACTTCTTTGATATTCACCATACAATGATTATTTTGGTGTCTCGACAAAGGTGTTGGGGTTCGAGGCATCCATTTCGAGCATTTGCCATGTCAGTAATAGATTAAATACGCCTCTGACAATCAAAGATGGCGTCCAAGATGGCCGCTATTACATGAAACTGGTCGTAACTTCTTTCATATTGAACATCGGCTGATAATTTTGGTGTCTAGACATAGGTTTTGTGGGTCAAGGAATCCATTGAAACCAAATAGAAGGTTGATTAGTCATTATTCAGTTGACAGGTTGTAACATAGTGTAATGTAGTCAATTCTATTTAGCTGTTTCTAGCCACACAATCCCTACTTGAGAAATACTCCTTTCATTCTATATGTTGACAATACTAGTTCTTTGAACACAGTCAGTTCTTTGAACACAGTTAATTCAACGAAACAAATTTGCTCTTTTATGTCAGCAGCCTGTAACATTACATAGCAAGCTCAAAATATCGTGCAGTTCAGTTTATTACTAAAAGTACGTTTAAATCATCTGGACCCCGATGGGAGGACCCTTTGGTTGTCAGGCAGACCTTGGTATTGTTTGTGACGTCTGGCTATTGAAATGGCCGGACACTAGCAGCCAATCCTATGCACCACAATTTTGACAGGGAATTACATTTCCCTGGAAATATTGTGGTTTGTGGGTTATTTTAAAATGGGGTTCCACGGTGAAGCAGATCATGTGAGAATATACGCGTGGGTTTGAACTTAAAGTACACAGATGCCACCTATTATTCATAACGATTCAAGGTGTGATTTGCTGTGGTTGGTGAACCGCATCTCTCGAACAATGAGGTAGGAGTCACCTCTGCTCTAAAAGTCATCATGTGACCAAATGGCGCTCCCCATTGAGTAATAGTGCCTATGCCTGTGTTCAGTTTCGAATCAAGGCTAATGCCCGTTGTACACGGTAGGATTTTCTTGTACTAAAAATTATAAATGGGGCTTAAATGGGTGTTCACAATGCCTTTCAGCAAGGCAATCGGTAGCCTATGACCGAAATCACCCTTCATGAGCCTCATTTATAATTTTTAGTACAAAAAAATCCTACCGTGTACAACGGGCATTAAGCAAGGTTCATTGGCACACGGAATTGGTCCGGTTCATGTCCGTAAAAAATCTATCAAATGGACTTCAGCGTTGTCGTATCCGGAAAACTAGGGGCAAACGGACTGGAAACGGATCGGATCCGTGTGCCAATGAACCTTGCTTTAGTTGCATGTTCTATTTTGAACCAAGGTTTAGCTGGTTAGAAAACAATGTGCCTTGGACCGTTTAGAGTAAACCCTAAATTCGTTGTTGTCCGGTTACTAGGGGTTTCACTGACATACGCCCATCGGGGTCCAGATGATTGAAACATACTTTTAGTGCAGCTGCAAGCGCGAGTTCTGCATGGTGTGGCACTCTTGCACCCATATATGAGACGCATGATATACCCAGGAACGATTTCTGTATTCTCCGGGCGATATGTTGACTTGAGCGTTTTTAGCTTTGGGTCCTTTGTCATGTTTGTCCAGCCAAAGAAATCTGGATCCATTTCTGGTGGATTGTTTTCTTCCAACATGTCCAATAAACGCTACACAGTGGCTTGGTGATGGGCCCTTTTATCATTCTCCACAAATGGCTGATTGGTTGGAGAAAGACTACGGGCCGTATTTACGAAGCGCGATTAGGCCAACACGCGTGTAAATTCATAGTTATTCAGGTTAAGAATCTAGAAAACCATTGTGTTGCTACCTTGTACGCTGCTTGATCGGCAGCGTTTACCCACAGGATAACCACACGCGGTTAACATTCCTGCGTTTACGTGCAGGAGGATTGAAGAAAAGAGCTGAATGACTCTAAACAAGGCATTTAGGTTGTTCAAATTTTTCTTTTGTCCTCCTGCAGTTAGACAATAGAAAGTTAACCCCTGGTATCCTACGGGTGAACGCTGCCGATCAATCAGCGTACAAGGTAGCAACACAATGGTTTTCTAGGCCCTTAACCTGAATGACTATGAATTTACACGCGTGTTGACCTAATCGCGCTTCGTTAATACGGCCCTACATGTTTGGGAGGTAAGAGGTCGTCTTTCCTGTTCTCGATGCCCATACATTCCATCCTGTTTTCTGACATTCAATTAGTTGAGCTTTGTCCATAGCAAGCTGACACAAACCCAGTGGCTTGTGCTATAAACATTTAACATACTCTATTGCAGCATCCACAATGTGACAGGGGTGACAACTAGCACACTGCATCCCATAGCAGTATGCCACGGCATCGCAATCTGTAAGTGCGTGGACTGGCAGAATTTCGTCAACAAAGCCAGCATGTTTCTCTACTGCGCCTCGTCAACTGTTGGTGCAAGAGCGCCGCCCCATGCAGTACTCGCGCTTGCAGCTGCACTAGTAATAAACTGAACTGCACGATATTTTGTGCTTGTTATGGAAACTTGTTTCTTTAACTGTGTTCAAAGAACTGACGACTGTGTTCAAAGGGAGAACTAGTAGGCCTATTGTCTACAATTAGAATGAAAGGAATATTTCTCATGACCAGGCAGGGAGTGTGGCTAGAAACAGGCAAATAGAATTGACTACATTACACTTTGGCCTAGTGGTTAAGGCGTGCGGCACCTTAGTGCTGGCGATTAATGCGAGGGTCCGTGGGCTCGAATCTGGTAGGAAGCAATGTCTTTCACCTTAGAAACCCGATTTCTATTTCATATTCTACACTATGTCACAACCTGTGAACTGAATATTGACTAATCAACCTTCTATTTCGTTTCAATGGATTCCTTGACCCACAAAACCTATGTCTAGACACCAAAATTATCAGCTGATGTTCAATATGAAGGAAGTTATGACCAGTTTCATGTAATTGCGGCCATCTTGGACGCCATTGTCAGAGGCGTATTTAATCTATTACTGACATGGCAAATGCTCGTAATGGATGCCTCGAACCCCAAAACCTTTGTCGAGACACCAAAATACAAGAGCGCCGCCCCATGCAGTACTCGCGCTTGCAGCTGCACTAGTAATAAACTGAACTGCACGATATTTTGTGCTTGTTATGGTACAGGATGCTGCCAGAAAAGAGCAAACTTGTTTCTTTAACTGTGTTCAAAGAACTGGACTGTGTTCAAAGGGAGAACTAGTATTGTCTACAATTAGAATGAAAGGAATATTTCTCATGACCAGGCAGGGAGTGTGGCTAGAAACAGGCAAATAGAATTGACTACATTACACTTTGGCCTAGTGGTTAAGGCGTGCGGCACCTTAGTGCTCGCGATTGATGCCTCATGCGAGGGTCCTTGGGCTCGAATCTGGTAGGAAGCAATGTCTTTCACCTTAGAAACCCGATTTCTATTTCATATTCTACACTATGTCACAACCTGTGAACTGAATAATGACTAATCAACCTTCTATTTGGTTTCAATGGATTCCTTGACCCACAAAACCTATGTCTAGACACCAAAATTATCAGCCGATGTTCAATATGAAGGAAGTTATGACCAGTTTCATGTAATAGCGGCCATCTTGGACGCCATCTTTGATTGTGAGAGGCGTATTTAGTCTATTACTGACATGGCAAATGCTCGTAATGGATGCCTCGAACCCCAAAACCTTTGTCGAGACACCAAAAATTAGTAACATACCACTTATAGAAAGAAGTTACGAATGGTTTCATGTAACGGCAGCCATCTTGGACGCCATATTGGATTTACAGTTATATAACTTATTACCAACATTGAAAATGGTCTTATTGGATTCCTTGACCCCACAAACTTATGTCTAGACACCAAAATTTTCAGCGTATGGTAAATATGAAGGAAGTTATGACTGATTTCATATAACGGCGGCCATCTTGGATTTACAGTTACATAATATACTACCGACATTGGAAATGGTCTTAAATGATTCCTTGACCCCAACAACCTCAGGAAAGACACCAAATTTATTACCATAGCTTTAGTAGTTGCTGAGTTATTTGTATTCGAATTTTTTACCTTCGATTTATGTAAATTTTTTGAAACACCCATTTTCGTTTCCTGTCAGTCATTCACATTTGGGTATGATTGCATGAGGTGGGGTTAAAATGATGTTGAGATGCCTAATTAACAATTTCCAGGTGAGAAAGTTGATATTCAGGTGATAATTTGCACTTGCTGGACTGTTACAGGAGTCTTGAGTCTGGATTTTGGGCAGGTCCGAAAATTTGTGACCTTTTGACCTCTGCTGACCTAATTAATGTGCAAAACCTAAATATTGGCATCTGAAATGAAAGAGCTCGTAAATACAAATATTTTGAGGGGTCAATCATCATTCTATTCCTACAGGCTACCAAGATATTCCCATTTGCATTTCCCCTACCCCAAAATCGGAGCCTCAGTTTTGCCGCCAACTCCCAACTAATGATCATGATTTTCTCAGTTATTGCCGGGTTCCCAAAAGGCTAACCAAAATTTTCTGACACCCTAGGTGGTGGACTTCAATAATATAAAGAGTAACTTAGGGGACAAAATTTTTCTACGAAAACCCTCTGAGCTACTGGAGTAGTAGTCACATAAATGAAAGCGAAAGGAAACAGTATGTTAAACAACTAAAAGTTGCTCCAATACAGAGATATCCACAAAATAGCATTGTTTTTCTTTCACATTTTCCTCTTTTTCTCACATTTTGAAAGCCTGCATGAACCTTACTATGCAAAATATTGTCAAATAAGTTACATCTCTTGATAGAGTATGTCAAATAAATCATTTTTTGAAAAATTTTGAATTTTGCAATCATTGTGTTTATGTTTGTGTTTATAAAAACTTTATTATAGAATCGAAATTTAATACAAATCTAGGCCAACGCCGAAGCATTAGTGGCCCATAAAGTACTTAAAGATAGTAGATGTGATGGTGGAAAAAGTATTTGCAAGGTGCACAGAGTGTAAATACAACAGTTTCAGACAAAAAAAACAGGGTAAGGCCCAGTTCACACGTCGGACGCCGCCGGACGCCGCACGACGAAATTAACCATCCCGATTTGTGTAAAAGGCCACATAGCACAAAAATCGCGACGCCGATGATCGGCGTCCGAAGTATGAACTAAGCTTGAAAAGAACATTAAAGTAAAGGACCATGGCAGCTACAGGGTGCGTACAATAGAAATACGAGCAACGGATAGGAGGTGGTGATAGAGGTAACAACATATTCAATCTGGCACAAGTATCTTGCGTGTCACTGTAAATGGAACAAGCGGACTCTAGAAAGTTAGCGATCATTGACAGGAGTTGAAGAATAGCCGTGTAATTGTAATTAATAGAACCATGCAGTAGGATAAGTTCTCGCTCGCGAAGGTTGGTAGCAGAAAAACTTTGAAAATTGAAATTCCGCAGCAGAGAAATTTCATTAAAAAACCGTGTGCGTTTGTTTGTCAACAGCGGGCAACTAAAGAGTACATGAAGGTTCGATTGCTGGTGGTAGCCACAGGGACAGGTCGGATCAGCTGTATTGGTAAAATTATGAGTGTATAAATTATGTCGGAAGAGCACATCACAGCGAGCCCTGTTGAGTAGGGTCTCCCCCCTACGCGATATGTTCAATTTACAGGATGAGAATTTAAATTTGCTGCCACTCAGATAAGTTCTAACACTGTATTTAAAGGAATTGCGAGAATAGGAGTTCTAATGTTCAGGGGCAGAAGTTCCCACGATCGTATTGAAGATATAATAGCAGAGCGCCAAAGGTATTGTGACGTATGAGGGGGTATGATATAGGTTCTCTGGCGGCGGAGTCGGTTGTCAATGATGGGGTTTCTATATTGATTGTAAAGGGCAGAAAGAACAGGTGGTAGTGTGTTATTTTCATTATCATACAACAGTAACAGAAGCTTAGCCTCCCTACGGGAGGCGAGGCTTTGCCAGCCAAGACATTTAAGAACTTTGTTTGAATTAGAGCCATGAAGACAGCCACTGACGATAAGGGCACCTCTGTAATGTATCCTGTCTAATTTTGATAAATATTCAGCGTTTGAATTACAGAACAGGAGGGAGGCGTATTCGAGATGAGGGAGAATGAAGGACATATACATTTGTTCTAGGTGTCTAGAGTTGACACTTCTACCAAGCGAAACAAGTGGATTCAGCTTATTATTGCATTTGACAATGATGCTTTCAATATGTTGATGAAAGTTTAATGAAGAGTCAAATATGACACCAAGGTGTTTATGAGAGTTCGCTTTGGGTATGGGTTCTTGGTTTAGTAGAAGGAGGGGAAGGGGAATATCTGGTCTTAAGGGTGATTTGAACAGCATTTCTTTACTCTTACTGCCCTTGAATTTCAATTTCCAGATTTTTGACCAGTTATCAATTCTATCAAGGTCACTTTGGACCAAGTTATGTGAGGTGGCAATGGCGGTCGTACGATCAAATGGTAAAAATAAAGCACAATCATCAGCATACAGGTATAACTTGCAGTTGATCACAGTCTCAGCGAGGTCATTAATATAAAGTAGGAATAGGAGTGGTCCGAGGATGGATCCCTGGGGGACTCCGCTGTTAATTACACCAGGAGCGGACCATTCGGAGAAGGACCCATTAATCTTAACCTTTAATTCCCTATCACAGAGATAGGACGATAGCAAATTAATAATGTTATTACCTAAGCCGTACGTGCGTAGCTTGTGGACAAGCAAGTAGTGAGGGATCGCATCGAATGCGCCCTCTATATCTAAAAATACACCGCGAACATCATAGCCAGAATGGCGAGCCGATAAAATTGTATCCGTGATGTGAAGTAACTGTTTGGTTGTGTCCTGACCTTTCATAAAACCAGATTGGTAATGATAAATCATATCGTGTTCAATAACGTAATTTGAAATACTCTGATAGATCACACGTTCAAAGATTTTTGCGAGAGAATTGAGTAAGGTGACAGGGCGGTAATTCGATACACAGTGAGTAGAACCTTTGTTTTTGAAGATCGGCACAATAACACCTCTCTTCCAAGACTTAGGAAAGGTGTTCGAGTACAGCAAACGTTGAAGCAGTGAGGTAAGAGGAAGGTCAAGGCTGTTAGCTACCAATTTCAACATCTTATTGGTAATACCATCGTCACCACCGCTTTTAGAGGTATCCAGATGAACTAAAATCTTGTTCACAGCGTCACGATTAATCGCAACAGAATTCAACCCAGCATAGGCGCGTGAAGGACAGCGTGGTAGGTATGATTCATCATGGTTATGATGGAACTTAGTTAGGAATTTCCCGAGTAAGAGGGACGCCTTATCTTTCTCGCTCACAGCCACAATGCCATTGCACTCGAGCATTGGAATAGCTGGACAGTACTTTGAACCCATTAGCTTTTTTATGTAGTACCAGTAATCTCGAGAGCCAGATTTCGAAGTACCCAGTGAGTCGAGAAGATTAGATTTGTATCGACCCTTGGCTGCAGACACCATCTCCGAGACAAGGTTGGCCTGAGTTTTAAATAGTAACTGATTCTCGACAGAGTTGGATTTGATGAAACGTTTATATAATTTGTCTCTTCTATTGATAGCTGTTTTTATATGTTCATTGAACCAGGGTATATCTCTGGATTTCCTCATCTTATCTTTATGAGGAATAAACTGTTCAAATAAATTCATCAGGTGAACACAAAATGATTCCGCCGCTTGATGAACGTCATTAATGGTGGCTACAGAGTTCCAATCGTGTTCACGGATGGCATCATTCAAGCCATTTACATTGACACGGTCATAGTACCAGACTCTCTTCACACCAGGTTCAGCTACAATATTTTGTGATTCAATCTTGGCTAATACAGTGCAATGGTCAGAGCCCCCGATGGGAGTAGACACTTCTGTCGAAGTAACTAAACCTGGATAATTACAAAGTAAAAGGTCAAGACATGACTTGCTCGTAGGGGTTATCCTACACTCTAAAAACTAAAGAGTTAAAGTAACTCCTAAAGAGTTAAAGTAACACCTAAAGAGCCTGTACAGTGAGTGCTCTTTAAAGAGCACTCACTGTACAGGCTCTTTAGGAGTTACTTTAACTCTTTAGGAGTTACTTTAACTCTTTAGTTTTTAGAGTGTAGTGGGTTCATGGATCAGCTGAGTAAGAGAAGTAGAAACGACTACTTGGTACAAATGGTCACCTTCCGTTGAATCGGAATCATCGATCCACCACATTCTACTTCTACAGTTGAAGTCTCCACCTACGAACACAGCGCCGCCTTCACTTAAAGCTAAACGTATGCTGTTTTCAAAAGATTGTAGAAATTGATCCCTGACAACTGTTGACTGGGAAGGACTTCTGTAGTACAGAGCTAAGAAGGTCTTCCTGTGATTAAATTTCGTTTCGAACGACATGGATTCAAAGTTAATGGGCCGTATTCTAGAAGCTTCCTTAAGTGTAAGGTCGACCTTAATCGTTTATATTCTACCGTGCAAACAATAGCTAAAGCTCGACCTTACACTTAAGGAAGCTTCTAGAATACGGCCCATTGTCTTCGAGGTCAACACGTCTATGAACCGATAATGATTCATGTATGTATTCATTGGACCTGGGTTGGTCTCGATGTCATTAGAGAGAATAAGCAGCTGCTTTGCAATATCGGGATGAGAAATCATGACAGTCAATGGAAAAATATGAGGTACAAATACAGCTACAACACTAAAAAGTCCCACACTAAGGGTCAAAGACCTAGGACAACATGCATGTTTAACATTGGATAATACAAACGTCACCACTAACACTGGAAATACAAGACATACCAGGTTGCTAAACAAAATACCAAGCACACAAAAGATGATTGGCATTACAAAAACTAATAGATTATAAGCGAAGTTCGGAGTGGTTGCTAAGATGAAATATACATTTAGCAATACCAATATTATGAAAAAATGAAGGTTTTGAACTTTGGACAAGTTTGCCGCGCATCCTTGATGCTTCCGCTTTTTGCAGCTATATGCAGGACGTGATTTAGAATTAAAATTTCCTATCCTAGCCCTCCATAATTGTAGTTCAACCGACATCGAAAATTACATGGGAAAAATAATCTGAGGCTGCCATGGTCATGGGAACGTGAGTGTGATTAACAACAAGCATACAAGTAACTAAATGGATAGATAAGAAAAAAACATAGGATCTAGCCACATGGGGCACATGATACAAAGGCAAAGGGAAAAGGCAAGAAGCCTCAAATGAGTGACAGTCAGTAAACGGTGTCAGCATTTCGGAGGCACACGGCAATTGCAGACTAATGGGATGAGGTACGTATTCTGAACATGATTGCATATTCTGTTTAATGGACGGACCATATATTACAGTTTACAGAGGTAAATCAGCCCCGCCTGATCGCAGTAACCACTGGTGATGGTAATAAGAACCTACGCACAGCCAAGCAGTCAGTGCTTACAAGCAGGGCCGAGTCACCTCCTGAGGACGGCTTGTTGTACTTGACTCGATGACGCGAAGACTCGATGGCGCGATGACTCGATGACCGCCAAAATTATCAAAATGAAATTCAGCTGAATGTCAGCATTTCGGAGGCACACGGCAATTGCAGACTAATGGGATAAGGTACGTATTCTGAACATGATTGCATATTCTGTTTAATGGACGGACCATATATTACAGTTTATAGAGGTTAATCAGCCCTGTCTGATCGCAGTAACCCCTGGTGATGGTAATAAGCCAAGCAGTTAGTGTTTACAAGCAGGGCCGAGTCACCTCCTGAGGACAATCACTAAGGTCAGACGAAAACCACAGGCATGACAGGCTATACATGAACAACGATCTGTGACAGGAGGTATTAATGCAAGGCAGAGTGACAAATAACAGATATATATTAGGCTATTTAAAAGCCACACATAATCTGAGGGCTTGGGATATAAATTAAGCTGGAGAGAATACTAATCTGCGCTAACAACAAGGGTTGACACGAGAAGTTCGTGGTTTCTTCAATGCATTGGTAAAACAGGTGCATGAAAACAGGGAGCACAACTAAAGGGTCAAAGAAGAATGTACTTGGGCGTAGCGCGTTTTATGTACATGTATAAGTACCAAAGGGTACACTGTTGAAGAAGGCATCGGCAGATAGTACACTGGCACGGTCCCCACGTAAATATGAGGCAAAAAACAGGAACCATCTCAATCTATCACTCAAGTAATGAGCAACTTTAGACAGGGCAGCAAATTGACATTACCAAAAGTATTTGTTGAAGAGAAGTAACAAACTGTACAGTTTACGCAGAGTTCAAATATATGTATGGAACATGACTGTCTGTAACCATGCATGAAAACAGGGAGCACAACTAAAGGGTCAAAGAAGAATGTACTTGGGCGTAGCGCGTTTTATGTACATGTATAAGTACCAAAGGGTACGCTGTTGAAGAAGGCATCGGCAGATAGTACACCGGCACGGTCCCCACGTAAATATGAGGCAAAAACAGGAACCATCTCAATCTATCACTCAAGTAATGAGTAACTTTAGGTAGGGCAGCAAAAGACATTACCAAAAGTATTTGTTGAAGAGAAGTAAAAAACTGTACAGTTTACGCAGAGTTCAAATATATGTATGGAACATGACTGTCTGTAACCTCAGGCACGGATGTGACGGTTCAAGACCACAAAGGGGGCCTCCTTGATCTGCTGCACTTTAAAAAGTCTGCGCTCTTCAGGGGGCATTTGATAACGCTGATGCAGTAGTTCACCGCGTAGCTTTGCTACTTTAGGGGGCAGATCAGTTACGACGGCGAGGCCAGAGCCCCTGGCAAGATTCCTTGTCGCATTTAGAATTAGGTCTCTGTCCCCAAGGTCCACAAAACGGACAATGATATTCTTTTTACCATCTCGGCCGCCCGGCAGGCGGTGAGCTGCGGCAAAGGGGATTGCGTTTACCGTATCAATGGGAAGTTTTAGGTCGTTGCGCATAAAGTTCTTTGCTGCTTTCCTAGTTGCAGAGCTGGTCTCATCGAGGTTCCCGGGGATACCTTTGAGGACTAAATTCCATTTGCGTCCCCAGATCTCTAGTTTCGTGAGCTTGTTATCGACGACCTCAGACAATGTCTTTAGATCGGACTTTAGTTCAGCTTTTGAGCTCTCCACGTCGGATTTCAGTAGAGATTTGGTTGTGTCTACATCGCATTTCACACCAGCCTGTTTCTCCTCTATGACGTCCAGCCGGGTTTTGAGGTCTAGCACTTCGGTGGCAATGCTACAAATATTTGCGGTCAGTTCAGAGTGCATTAACGCAAAGCACTTACTGATATCTTCGAAGCTATGGCACTGATATGCGTTTTCGAGATCGCCCAGTTCACGGGCCTTCGCCTCTTTCATACTTTGTAGCGTCCTAGGCATGGTGAAAAAACTAAGAGACTAGAGAATTTTGCACCACAGTATCCAGCAAGGTTTACGACACTAGTTAAGGCCAAACGAAGAGATCCTGATAGAACGTAGCGGTAGAAAATGACCAAAATTACTCCCACAGCCGTAAAATGCTTCACATTAATCCGCCATCTTGAATCACAATTTAATTCACTAATTTCTGGTGTTGGGGAAAAAGCCGGGTACACCAGTTTTCGGTGTTCAAGGGGGTCGAAACCGTTGAACAAAGAAAAGTAGTGTCCACGGAATGGAACACCGATTTTCGGTGTAAGGTTTTCGGTGTTGATTGGCCTTGACACTAGTTTCTGGTGTTGGCAAACGCGGGGTACACCAGTTTTCGGTGTTCAAGAGGGTCGACACCGTTATGAACACCGAAAAGTAGTGTCTTCGGAAAGGGAACACCGATTTTCGGTGTAAGGGTTACACCCCTTTTTTACTGTGTTATATCTTGAGTTGTATTATGTCTATAATACCTCGACAACCAAATATTTAGTATATCGTTATTTATTTTTTTGGATATCCGCGTTTTCGAATACCCGCGTTTTATTTTAAAACGCGGATATCCGGCGGATATCTCATTCATTCTGGTGTTGGGCGCGGGAACAAGGGTACACAGAGTAAGGGTTGTGAGGCAAGGCAGGAGTAAGGGGGTTGGGTGCTCGGGCTGTGCGGGTATTGTTTCGATTCCCCCAACCCGCCCATTTTTTCTTCCTTGAGTGCGCCATTGGTCTTCTGGGCCTCCTCATGCCAGATTTCCCTGCCAATACTCAATAGAGGCGGAACAGGAGACAAGTGGTGTCACTCGGGGACATCTAAGAGACAGTGATTTGGTACCATCAGAAGAGTCAGAAACCGAAAAATTGCATACTTCAAAAAAATTGAGATGACGGCTTCACATTCTGAAATACTGAAATGCGCGAAAGTAGATGAAACAGAATACATTGCAAATCTCAGACAAAATGACGACAAAGAGGCAGCACCATTGCGACAGGAACATCCAGAATGGGGCATTTTGAATACCACGGACGTTGGAAATATGGTCATGGACAATTCTGGATCTTTGCCTGATCTCACATTCTACTAAAATTAGGTGAAGTTAGTCGTACGTTGGATGACTTGGATGATGAGGCCGAGGAAACATACTGAACTGCACCCCAAATACCATTATGGTTTCCATGGCAACCTATACTACTACAGATAGGGGCCTACCATAGTGACCAACAACACAGATATTAAAAAGAACACATACAATTTTAATTGTATTAATTAAAATTAGGAGAATAAAGCTACTGAATTGAAATGCCCATCACGTGATTTCAGACACCTCAGGCATCAGACTGATCAAAAATCCATGTTGGATCTGTTCTGCAAGTTGGTACTTAAAATCAGTCTGGCTCATGGACTATGTCGCGTTTCGACAGGTTTCCACCATTGAAGAAGTAGCATAAAATTTCTATGGCCTGTGAAATGTAGTTAAAGACGAATAGTCATTGTATCGATCAGTTCAAATTAGGTCGTCGTTTATGACGTCATGGCGATTTCTTGGCAACCCGCACATGCGCAGTAACCATTTTCCTTGACAACGCGGAGGCTGGTGTGTTTACATTGGTTTCAACGAAGGATTCCGGCAATCGGCAGCATTTTTGGTGGTTCTCTTCGATATTTCTGCAGGGGAGCCCTTAATTACACTGTGAACGGGTCTGGTAGCAGTTGAGGAACGGAAAAATCACTGGTTTCCCAAAGTTTGACCGAAGAATGGGGTGAATTCGCGATCGACCGGCCACGTGCATCGCCATTTTGTCCATTCAGAGACCGAACCTGGGCGAATTTTTCTGTAAATCTCACCCGATTTTCATGATGGTGACGATTTCCAGGAGCACCAAGTGATTATCTCGAGGACCCACACACTTATAAACACAAAGCTGGGCGAAAAGCCCACAGAAAACGGCAAAATGTGCGACCCACCCGCAAATCCTTCGTTGAAAGCCATTAAAACATCGACTTCCGGCTTGGACCAAGGAAAGCGGCAAAATGCGCATGCGCGAATTATCCATGGCAGTGACCTAATTACGAAGTTTGATCTCATCTGTATTCCTACATCCTGGTTGAGAGAGCCGGGCATCTCTAGAACAACGAAAACAAACACAACACTTAGAACCCTTTGTGTCACAGCCATCGTTTCATCATGGCCTTGATTACATGTAGCTGGACCCTTCGGTAGCCTGACTTTCCTCCTCTGCCGATGTGCACGAATCATCGACGTAGACAGGAATAACAGAAAAAAAGGTAGGTAGAGACGAGTTGATGACAATATGAAGAAAGACGACATATATAATTTGATAGTGATAATTAAACAGTTGCTGTACATTGCAAGTATTGTCACCCTGAAGTGAACTGTTTGAAGTGCCCAACAGTTATCAGTTATGAATACACAAGAACTCCAATCGGAAACGTTTCTTTTAAAGGAAATTTCCCGGACTGATATTTCTGACAAAACACGCAGTCACAGGCTTCCACTGCCAGAATAATTATCAACTGTTGTGATCCGTCGACTCGAATTTGCCACTAGGCGATTTTTGTTTCGGTCAGTTTTAGGTCTAATAAGGGCGAGCCAACGTTTTGAATAGGAGCAGTCAGCCGCGCATATTGCTAACAGATGGCAGCACAGTCTTAGCGGACCAAATGTACGGGAAATCTATTATGATCGCTGCTCGATCGATAATGACTGGGTCCGCTAGATGCATTCAATTGGGCCCTAGTGACACCTAGTGGTCAACTCGCTGACAGCTCCTATTCTTGAAACGTGGCCAGGCGTTGTAAATAAAAGGTGTCAAAATACCATAAAAGTACAAGATATATGACGGAAATGAAGGCACCTGCGGGGTCTATAAGTCGAAAGGAATTGAATGAGATGTATCTTGGAACGCACTAATTAGCTAATAAGTTGAAACAAAAGACTAGTTGTCGGAACACTTTCCCAAAAAATGGCACACTTTGAAGATCAAACAACATGCGTGTCGTAAAGTTCGTCGTTTTTTCTACCCAGTCCACCCCTTTCGGTAGCATTATTTTCAACAGACATAGAGTACTCCACAAGTGAACTGCATAAATGCTGCCAATTTTCCAAAAACAGGGCGGCCATATTGGATCTGGATTTTACTTCCTGGTTCTCTTCTAATGTACTGAGCGTGTATGCTGTCTATGAAATGCTGGTCAAGACATCCTTGCCACCCCAGGGTCTATGGGTTTGTGGCATTGCTGCCACTACCTGAATGTGTCATTTACATGCTTCTTTTCTGAGAAAATTGTACCTGTTTTTCATGTTTGGCGAATTTCTTTGTGGGGGTGTCTTTACTGCTTTTCTCAGAGGGGCCTGGATTGAAGCACTATGAAAATTCACAATGATGGCTCGCCCTTAATCCAGAAATGCCCAACTGGGCCCTATTCACCTTGAAATATTCAAGGCTTACTATGGTATACTATCCACCCCTTCAACAAATGAGCGAGGGTACAATGTAGGAGAGATTGAAACAATTTGAGTGTCATGACAAGACTATGACAAATTATGATTCAGAGTCGCTTCTCAAAAACACACGTCGTTTCATCGTAATTTTGTCTTCACGGTTTCTGGGTGAGGTTGTGGACCATCCACTAGCAGCATCTTTGCAGTCATTTGACCTAGACGTTGTACTACATGATATACGGTAAAAAAGTTACAGGTAAAAAACGGTATAGGTAAAAAAGTACAGTAAAAGGGTACCGGTACTGGTAAAAAGGTGCTAGGTAATAAAGGAACTAGGTAAAAAAGGTACATTTAAAGGTACTAGGTAAAAAGGTAATAGGTAATAAAGGTAGGCTACTAGGTAAAAAGGTACAGGTAAAAGGATACTAGGTAAAAAAGGTACAAGGTTAAATTTTGTATTGAATTTGCAAGCATGCTGCATTGGATGATCCAGAACTTTGCAAATTGGACCTTTAACATTTGACGTCATACCCGTATCCGATACCTCGTCCGACACGGGCATTATTTCTACAGCCCAAGTCATGGCGCCTGACTCTCATACCTCATTATTCCTGTTGCCTTCCAAATATTCAACATTCGAATTCCTTTTTTTTTTGATAACTAATGATATAATGAAAAATAAGAAAGAAAATGTTATTTGGAGGATATCGATTGTAAGGTGTTCAAACGGCTGAGGGTGATGGGTATGACTCTGAAGGTTGGTCAAAATAGGAGAGGAGAGTCAAGAGGTGCCCCACCCCCATCTGAGCCACGTTGTTTGTTGTTGTTATACATTTATTGTGAAACTAAAGATAGAAGTACAAAAGGGCCAACGCCGAGGCATTACTGGCCCAACTTAGGACAAACAAAGATAGCTATGATGGACAGAGATATAGATTCTATAGGCCTACAGATTGTACATAAAAGATATATACAATGAGGAAACAACAGATTAATAAGGAATCAAACATGAGGGCAGCTCGAAAAGACGGATTCGACGGATCGTGGTCTGCGGACAACTTTGTTTTGACGTCACGTGTGGAATTCCCAGAGTAGACTGGTACCCGTGTCCTATCAACCAAGCAGTACGGGCCAAGAAGTTAATCGAAGTATTGGGAGGGTAGATGATCATGATGAGTCTAAAAATAGGCCTAGCCTGGGCCTAATAAACATTAGACCTACCGCCGCTGGGTTAGGATCTGAAACAATACATTACACCGCATCCGTAGGATTTGATTATCCAAGGGACCTCGATTGACAGTACCGCTCTCATCAACACGTCGTTTTTTGTGTTTTCCCGTGTAGGCCTATGCCATTTTAGTTATTCTCGATATACATGTAGGCCTATGAGCATGATGATGAGATCGACAGCGCAACTGTGTTGACGTCATCGACAAAACAAGATGACGCGCTCAGTCATTGTGGAAAATCCCATTGAGTCCGGACATCAGACCCGATTTATTAACCTCACTGTGCATGGATTTAAAATCGTATTATAAATGAAAATAACACGTTGGCTTTAAAGCTTATACATATGTCATATTTCTAAAAAGATTAATGCATATAAAAAAGTGATTATATGCTTTATTTTACAAGAATCCATCGAATCCGTCTTTTCGAGCTGCCCGAAAATAAAGGATAATGGAAATGTACACGTGCAGCAACTAAAGATTGCTGACTGATACAGAGATGAGTAATGTACGATACCGGTATACAGATATGAGAATACATTTGCCAAATGAAAGACAGAGAGAAAAAATTAAATAAATAAATAAATAAATTGACAATGTTTGGAAACGAGTCTGGCAGCGACCCGGTCTCAACGGAGCAGAAAGCGATAAAGCTAGAGATAGACTAGCAGGAGAAGAAAAGGGAGGGTATACTGAAAGGATTGTGTATCATTAGCCACGCTGGTATAGTGGTTCGGGTCTCCGGCTGGCGGTCAGAGACTTTGGGCAAGTCTCTTTGCCTCACGGGCCTCTCTCCACCCAGGTGTATAAATGGGTACCGGTCGGAAATGCTCGGACTGTAGCGCTGAATGAGCAGCTCATCTGAGTTCTACTGAATGGTTTCAGGATAGACTGGGGTTAAAGTTAAAAGTTGGATGAGACCTCTACCGTTGTTGATATCAGACTATAAACCCAAACTTTTTAACTTTTTGAGTACCCAGGAGGGGAAGGGTCTGACTACAAAACAAAGAATAGTTATGTGAAACTTGTAAAATGACTTTATTTATTACTGTATAACAATAAAACTAACAAGAAAAGCATTAATGCGGTTTCCGATGCGCCTTTTTTAACTGAATTCGCAAAGTTCTGGACTATCCAGTGCATAAATTCAAGACAAAATTTCCTCTTGTACCTTTTTACCTAACACTGGGCGAAAAAAGTCCTGTCCGGGTCAGTGTGACACCCCAATCCGCACCTGTATCTACGACCCAATGCGCATGTGATTGGTACCTCTACCCTAATCCGGGTAGGTAGGTCTTTCCGTACCGTGTTGGTGTGCTGTCATCTGTATAATGCCTCGCCTTGCCAGTTGTTTAATTATCCCGTTAATTATCCTGTGTTGGGTGAGACCTAATCTGTGATTATGGCACCTGACAATGGCATATTTACACAGTCTCGAATCAGTAAGACCTAATCTGGATTATGACACCAACTCCACGTGGCAAGTATAACTTGCATTGTGCAATTATGGGTAGCATTTCTGATTTATGTACCCATCTCCTCCGAATGGTACATGTACATGTATTAAGATTCTTGAATAAAAGCCTTGTAGATAGCATAGCACAGCATGAACGTTCCAAAATGGCCCTTGTTAAGGTCTCAACCTGAACAACAGGGCACAAGCCTCCAAAAAACCTGGTGACGTTGCGTCGGTTTGTGACCCTGACGAACAACAGTCAAATCCGCCATTTTGCGTAGGGTTATGTGATGCGTCGCGCCTCACAGCGCCGGTGTGGAAGAACTACTTCCGCGGTAAAAGTAGTTCTAAAGAAATGTCATTTCTCTGATAAATATTTGCTACTTTTATTGTATTTTATGATGATTTCAGATGAAATAAATATATTTAAGTCANCCACACACGTAGTAAATGACAGCAGATTGAATTTCTTACATGTACCGGGTAACTTTCATATGTAATTTTCTTTGATATCATCATTTTCTTACATTTTCAGCTGTCCTTTTCTCCTTGATGTTCTGTGTGTTGCTGTAAATGGTGAAGACCAGGTACAAGACAAACAGGTGCCTGTGATTGGCATGATCTACAGTATGATTATGTACCAGAGAAACCAACAATTAGGGAGACTGCAGAAAATTTGCACCATCCTATTTTCCAAATATGGAGCCAACACAGAGGTAATTGGGACAGCTATATGAGCAGCCTGTCTCTTTCTTGTACAGATATTGCATATTTTTCAATTTTGTGGATGTCCTAATCCCCAGTCATCTCAAACATTCACACTATCATCCATTTCAGCTGTACAGAGAGTTCAACAAAATAGGCATAGTGCAGTCCCATTGTCAAAAAGACAGGACCCTTGACTTTCTAGGGGGACACATCAACTCCAACATCGTGGAACTTGTAAAGCGTGGGAAGACCAGCCAGCTGATAGGAGATAACATTGATTTCAGAGTGAAAGCCCACGACATGAGAGTGAACAAGCGAAACGAGGATTTCCACCTTTTTGCAACAAGCTGGCTATTCGACAGGGTGCCATTTCTACCACTGGCAAATGATGGCCCACAAGGGGACATTACCACCTGTTCCAATGATGTATTCCTCACTAGTGCAGAGGAAATGTCCAGCCTTCGGAGTAACTACATAGTACTTGTGACAAGGATCCTTGTGGAGGTGTTCCCATGTTTCAAGTTCATGAAGTTGGCATGTGGTCCCATTGAAAATACATACTCAACAGAACTGCAGCAGAAATCACCAATGTTCAGTCTAGAAGTGTTACCATACAGTGAAACAAATTACAGCGATGTGGTGAAAATACTTGAAGCCTACGAGAAAACAGTCAGCACTGTCTACAAACAAGCAGGTACACTTGTTTTAAAAATATTCATGCAAGTCATGTCATAACTTTCCCTTAAATTACAGGGCATCTGCCACACACGACGTCACTAGTAAAATGGCAAAATACAATTGACCCAAACACTCAATTACAAATCAACTACCGGTACATGGTTACAGGAAAATTCATCCCCGGATATCGTCACCGGAAACTTCGTCCCTGGGAAAACTACCGGTACATGTATACCCGTAAATGAAATAAATGTACAGCATAAAGAATTAAATGAATGAATGGGACAACACAGATTTCGATACAAATGAAATTTCCATAAATCCTGCACAAAGTTTCTACTTGCTCAGCAATCTGGCTAATGTGTTGTTCTATCCATGTTTTTCAGGACTGATCAGAGGCCAAGACATTTTTGATGAAAATGAAGACCTAGGGTTGGAACAACTGATGAAAGTCATTCCAGTAGACCAGACCAG
This sequence comes from Notospermus geniculatus, assembly GCA_002633025.1. Taxonomy (NCBI): domain Eukaryota; kingdom Metazoa; phylum Nemertea; class Pilidiophora; order Heteronemertea; family Lineidae; genus Notospermus; species Notospermus geniculatus. The sequence goes on along the minus strand of NMRB01000311.1, from coordinate 364,796 downwards.
CCTGCAGCTCACATAGCTCCTGTACAAGCACCTGATGATGAGTTGTGTGGATTGAATATTCCTGTAGGCGGGGACCAACTCACTAGAGTTCGGCTGTCAGGTGCCAGAGACTTACGAGCTGGGACACAAAGTGCAACTGAACGATTTGACCACTTGTACCCATTCAAGGCAGAGCTGTGGCATACAAAGAAAGCTTTTTTGACGGTATGTAAAAATGTATTTTTGGTAAAATGCATAGAAAAGTCACTGAATCAAGTTCAACACTGATTAACCTTGAACTAATAACAGGTAGCTTTATGTGTGCATCAGTCTGACTCATTTGTTTGTATCCTCAACCAAGTAATCATTGTCACCCTTTCCCCTGCAAGGAGATTGCCGAATTGCCAACCTGAAGTGGAGACAATAATGCCAGCATAATCATATCTGTATGAATTCTTTTCTGTTTCAGTTTGGGAGACTCACTAGTTATTTTTGTTTTATTTCAGCTTGCATTTGACAAGGTGTACTCGGCAGCTTCAGAGGAAAAGATGTTGGTACAATGAAGTACTTTAGGGAGCGCCTTGGTCGGCATAATGTGTCAAAAGTGGACAAGAGCTATGAAGCATGCGAACAGTTATTTCTCACAGTCGGCAAAGGGTATCTGACTGAGGCTGCCATGGATTTCTGGGGATTTGAAAATCCAGCAGGAATGCCTGACCGGTATGCACCCAAAGCTGCCAACGGAAACGCCAAGGATTACATGGAAAAAGTAGTTGGTGAATTTGTGGATCGGTATGTGCTCATAGACAGAGATGCAAACAAGGCGGATGTCATGGATGCATACTACGAACAACAAGAGGTCGTCAAGTGCATACAGCAAGACCACGATTACTTGTCTCGTATGGTCAACCACGTCGCACCACCATCTGGTCCCACACCACCGCCACTTCCAACCACAGTTCCCAATAATACAATTGAGGAATCCAAGTCTGAAGATGGCATAAGAAATTATGCGCTAAACATCATAGAGCTGTACGTCTTTCTGTTGCAGATGAAGGACACAGCTTCAGAGGGGGATGGAGATCGAAGTATAATCAACATGAAGCGGCTATTGCTTTATTTTCGGTCAGCAGGTCCTAGCAAGAAGAATTATTCCCTTGAGATGCTGGTAGCAGTAGCCCAGTTAGAAGTCATGTTGTCTCCACTACAGGCCCATTTTGTTAAGTGGGGCAGATTCTGCAATCTTAGAGGTGGAAAGGGCAACAATATGGAATGTGATTTGGCTCAGGAGATATCGAACCGAGAGATCAAGAAATCAATTGAAAACATGGGTGCCAACAAGACAGTCAAAGCAATCGCTCGAGTGTCTAAAGCTGAAACAGGTGTCAATGTGGTGGTACAGAACTTCTGCGATGAAAGTGGCATCCACAGGAGGAGTGTTCAACATACTCACAGAGAAGCTGCTGAGGATGAACGTATTATTCAAAATGACTTGCGAAAATTAAGTCCATTTCGAATAACTCCAGGCAGAGCACACAGTGCATTTCCAGATACTGACTGCACGATTCTTGCCAAGTTAGACGTGAATTCTCTATTTACATGGATAGAACATCACAAAGCAATGCTTGGTGCAGACGTTCAACATTAGAGCTGTACCTCAACTGTTTGAAGCGAAATTCTGAAGCTGTAATTGGCCAAATACTACTAAATTGGTCTCAGTGACTTGAAAACATTTGTGCCATACGTCATGCACTCTCTCTGAAAGCTACCCTATGGGTTCCCCGAGTAAAAATGTTGTTCTTTCAGACATTATTGAAGTACATCAGTGGCTAGGCGTGTCTGATATATCAACAAATTCCAGTTCATCAGAAATAATACTGTAAATATGTTCTGCTTGTTGCAGCCCCCACAGTTTTGTAGCAGGGGGTAAAATATCATCAATAGAAGTAACTGAGTCCAACTTTCCACAAATTTCATCGATGGTATCAAATGTTAGCCCATATACCAGAGACACATGCCCATGGCACTCCTCTAATTCATCTCGATATTTGATAATTCTGGATCGGATCTTTTCCACAGTGGATGCAGGAACTACAGACACATTTTCATGTAGGTCTGCAGAAGTATCATGAAGGCTCAACATTGACAAATCCATATCAAGATTCAAGGAGGAACACATTTCACAATCATGACAATCGCAAGCTGAAGCACAAATACTACAACAGTCATGTAGATGTATGAATGGTACAAACTCGTAATCAGCAAAACCAAAATAATGCAGCAAGAATTTCCTTATACATTCTTGGGAGCGGCACAGATCACGTACATCAGACTGCAGATCTTTTCTGTTAGAAGCAAGATCACACCCATTAAAATACATGATCGCTTCTGATGACAGCCCATCACGACCTGCTCTACCTGTCTCTTGGTAATACTGTTCAATGGTACGAGGTACCCCAATGTGTATGATTGTACGTATGTTAGGAGCATCCACTCCCATACCAACTGCATCCGTGGAAAACATAATTCTACACTTTCCATTTGTGGTTAAGCTTTCCAGAAGTATGGACTTCATACTATCTGTGTATGCAGAGTGAAACTGTCCAAAAAGTCGGTCTTCAGGTTTTAAGCTACCTGGTGGCTCAAACTGATCATCAGAGCCAAGTACAGCTTCAAAAAGTCGAAATGCAACACCACAATACTTAAGTGGCAGATAAACAATTGTCTGTGGAAAAGAAGTTCTCTTCGCTTTCAGGTCAAGAGCCAATGGCTTCAAAATGCACTCGTAACTCTCCACACCCTTTGATGCAGGTGGTCTGCTTGTTATTGTGTACTTGATATTTCTTCTATCTGGCAAAGTTGAAATCAGTGCAGGGGATTTCATGTTTAGGCTAGACACAATTTCCTGGAAGTACTTTTTTGGTGCAGTCGCAGTCAGTGCAATGCATGCAACATGTGGAAAGTAACTGGAGACACGTCCGAGACATGCATAGCTTGGCCTAAAGTCCTTTCCCCATTCAACAATGCAATGTGCTTCATCAATTGCGACAAGACACACATTCTTCTGAAAGAATGGTCTTAGCAGTGTCCGTCTACCTGAGGAACTTGCAATCCACTCAGCATGTGTAAAAATGAAATGGTAAGGACCTTCAGGTTCATCATCACCTTTAAAAATTGCTGTCTTTACACCCAGTGAATTCAACTTATTACACTGATCTTCAATCAATGAGTTTAAAGGTGCGACAATAATTGCTATCGGCTGCTGCAGTTTGTATTTAAAACCTAACAAAAATACACCAATTTGGTAAATGAGACTCTTGCCATAGCCAGTAGGTAAATTAACAAACAGGTCACTTCCCTGGAACAATTTCTCAAGGGCAATAATCTGCTTTGGCTTTAGGTGAATTTCCTTGCCATCCACTTGTAAATGTTCACAAGCAAGCTGAAGGGTGTTAAAAAACTGCGATGCAGACATAATCAAGCTGAGGCCAAACCAATTTCATTGTTAGCTTTATGGATGTTTTGACACTTTTAAGCTGAGGATGGATGTGTCTGGTGAAATTTTAAATGGAGATAAAAATCAAATCTAACATAAACCACTGCTCGTTCTAAATCAATTACCAGCCTAAAAATGAAAATGGTATGGCCTGGCAGAAAGTTAATGGTACATACAAGAAAATTACAGATATGGCTGACACATCATTATGGGTGGTGATGGAGTACAATGTTGAATTCAAAAATGATGAGTATGCTAGACTGCACAACAGACACTGACTTTCATTTCAGGACAATACACTTTTCAAAGGTGCTACAAAGCTGCAAAACGAAAGAGACCAGTGATCAAGATGGTAGGGTTCTTTTCTCGAAAAATCGAATGCGTACGTCCATCATGGTCTTTGAAGAAGCTGAAAAGTAACAAGGAATTGTTACCGGTACGTATGATAAAAAACTACTATCAATTACTCCCACACTTGTTTATTCAAGTGTGGATCACATGGGGCAACTGGGAATGATAACAAACCATTACTCCTCCTTTGCCAAACTGTCGTAAGATATTTCCAAAAAAACTACCGGTTAAATACTGGTGTGCCTACATTAATTTTAACAGTACACTTACTTGTATTCAATCATTTTGTCAAAGGTCAATTATTAGCTTTTCGAGACTTAGCCTAGGCTAGGGCCTAGGTAGTTACCTCCTCCTCTGGGCTCCAGTAACATGAGTAACCACAATCTGCAAATGAAGATAAGCTTAACATCACAACTAGGGCTCTAGGCTACTGGAAGAAGTACGGTACATGTAACTGTGTCTGTGGAGATTAGGGCAATAATGATTTAGGGATATCGGCACTTGAGAGAGGAGCCTTCTACAATTCTAGGCCCCTCATGTCCTAACTAACTAGGCTAGGTAGGCTACATGACCTAGGCTAGGCCCGTGCCGTAGCCATGGATGGTCAATGATGGTAGCCTACTCACTCACCGATCACCATCATAAACACTGCACTGTAAACCATGATAGCAGCTCAACTAAAAAACATCCAATTTAGTAGTTACTCCCAGCAGATTGAGATACAAAATTACGCAGCTACTGCAGCTCATCATCAGGCTCAGGACAAATAATCATGATAAAATATCATCATCAGATCATCACATCACGCCTTCCATCATGCATTGTTATGTCCATGCGTGCATGTGCTTGCCATGGCGGAAGTACGACAGCGCCACCTTCAATCATTAAAACTTCAACAAAAACAAGGGCCTATTTCAGCAATAATTTTATGTTTTCGACGTTGAAAGTATTTACTTTCATCGATCTATACTCGATTAAATTAGTAAGGAAGGGAAAAAGGGACTATAAATATTAATAACAACCTTCGGCAATTTCCGTGAAATCCCCAGATTCTAGGGAATTGAGATCGTGATTCCAGGGGTTAGTGAGCGAGTTAGGTCCGAGGTTGTCTGAGCGAACAAAACCCCTGGGGACGAGGTTGAAGGTTACCTTTCGATCGATAACTCGGCCAAAACTGAACCGATTTCGATGAAATTTTCGGCAACGTTCGTAGAGAAACATCCATCAACATGTAAACATCACGCCACCGTCATGACCGTCAAACGTCTTACTAATCGTGCGTAATTAAAGTGATTGTTTTATAGCGTCTGCTACGCCTTCGTCACTGCCTCGCTTTCGTTCAGTGATTTAGCAGTTAGTACCGCCAAATACCGCGGCTCTCACGTCGGGGCGCTGTTCATACCTTTGCGGGTCGACTGAGAACCGTCTTAGGCCGGTTCCAAGTATAGTCAACCACTATACCTGGAACCGGCCTGAGACGGTTCCAACCATAGAACCGCTTCATGAATACGACCCTATGGGCACAGGATCATACTCTAAATCCTCAGATTTATGGGTACACATCGAATATTCAAGCCGACGGATAGACCACGCGCCCTCAATCACACTATAAAAGGGTTACGTAGTTCTTATTCAAAGGCAGGCTAATGGGCTAGTTCCGCGCACTACCCCCGTGGCAGAATGACGTCCGGCCGACTTCATCATGGTCAATATTCAAGGGCTGATATTCATAAAAGCTAGCAAATGCTTTTCCTTCAAGTTTTGTAGTACATTTACATTGGACCTCGCTGTGCAAATCTTAAGTAAAAGCATTTGCTTACTCTTATGAATACCAGCCAAGGTCTCCATGTTCGATTACGACACGATCAGCTTGAGAACGAATCGAATGACGGGTTTTGTGACTTTTACATGTTTTACACTCCAGAAAAACGAACATTGTACAACGCTAAGAGTTTCGAAAAGTTACTCGATAAGACAGTTCAAGTGAATGAGTAGTGCTTCGACATCGATTCCCACAGGGTGGTCCAAAGAATGAGGCAATTTTTATTCTTAAAAAGTGACTTTCGTATTTGTGCCCAGCAAAACCAGTCGTTTGAGACAAGGGTAAAGGGACACCTGCTGACAGTGGAAGAAGTAGACTTGAAGTCTTTCCTTTTCATTGTAAAGTGGCAGCCTGACGAATTTTGACACTTTGGCCTAAGCAACTCCCAATAGGGCGATATTGCCAGTTCTGGATTTAACTCCCAAACGGGAGCCGCACTGGCCTCACCATTTCCTGTATCCCAACTGGGCGATATTGCCGGTTCTGGATTTAATGCCCAATGGGGACACGCTGTGGCACCAGCATTTCCGTGTGTCCGAATCGGGCGATGTGTCCCGAGTTGGCGACTGTGGCCGATCGGGCCTAAAAGTCCTAGCTGTTGAAGTCTTTTCTGGAGTTTCATATTGTAAAGTGGCAACCTGAAGAAGACCCCGATTGGGGTCGAAAATTTTCAAGTACTCTGGAAATTGACTTTCTGTATTATCATTTCGTGTTCTGTCAATTTTTGTGCTCTTTCTTTCTATGGAGGCCATCATGATTGTAATGTCGATTGAGCACATCCGATGAACATCAAAATACAAGAATTGTTGAAATCCGTCTCCTGTCCATTATTCTTTGTGAAGTGACAGAACACACCCAAAAGTAATACTGCAGACCAGCCGAATGGGTAATGTCGTCCTGGGTGACCCTAAATGTCACCCAGGAAAACTGGGTGACCCTAAATGTCACCCAGGAAAACTGGGTGACACTAAACGTCCCCCAGGACATGGCTGGGTGACGTTTAGACCCTAAACGTCAGCCAGGTTGAAAATCGCTCCATTTTAAAACCTGCCGCCGAGGTAATTGGTACGCTCTTCGTGTAGCTGAAAACGAATTCTGACATCCCCACATCATCACATCATGGGCCGCCCTTGGTCTTCCTCATCAGACGATGAAGACGCATATTGCTGCATTAGATGATCCATGTTTCATTCTGATTTTATGATGCAAAAACGTCACTCACTTTTGTTCATGATTTCGCGACCGCTACTTGACAGACGTTCCACTAGCATCAATCACTAACCTCGGCGGCAGGTTTTAAAATAACGCGATTTTCAAACTGGGTGACGTTTAAGGGTCTAAAAGTCACCCAGCCATGCCCTGGGGGACGTTTAAGGTCACCCAGTTTTATCGTGGGTGACATTTAGGGTCACCCAGGACGACATTCACCCATTCGGCCAGACTGATAGTACATCATATCCACAACTGAAATCACGACTAACGGTTTCACCGCTTCATGAAAAAATCTTCCCTGCCTGTCACAACCTCTAGTGAACCATGTCGCCGAAAGGCTTGTTTTGTGTACAAGCCTGGTGGGTCAAGTTTCACGTAGTGAAGTTCGTGTCGAAAAAATATCGAAATTGAGCATGGGGCACTTCATGCATCCAGGCTAACCTGGGTTTTGCGCTTAGTTCGCACGGCTCACACCACAAACCCCAGGCCCACTTCAGAAGAAAATCTGTCAGGAATGCTGTTCGCTGCTCTTGTGGTGCACCCCCACTTCAAATACGACATGATTGTTTTTCAAATTAAATAAAAGTTGTTGTCAAGAAGAAACTTTCGTCCGATAATTATAGCCTATAACTAGATCGCAGGAAAAAAATATTTTTTTGTTTATAGCTGTTTTTGCATAAATACATCGTCCGGAATGGTTGCTTGATGCAACAGCCCAACCTCGACCAATCAGATTTGAATTTACATCGCCATACAAGAGCCAAACCCAGAAGTAAACATTGCTGCACCATACATGCCTTCGGTGTCTGTAACGCAGTCTCTGATTGGCCACCCTGTTGATCTGTGGCGGCTGACACGAATTTCATTGGATTGAATCGGTGGTGTTGGTGTGGAGTTAACGGAATGCCATCACCGCCGGTAAATCGGCATGCACTTCATGTACCATTTAGACCTTCTCAACTTCCAATACCCGACAAGAGATCATCTACATTAAATAATTCATACATTCTCTCAACAAGTCGCCCATGGGCGATGCGCTCAGCTGACATGTGAATTTGATTGATGAAGCAGTTCTCAAGTTATGGAACAGAATGCCCCACCATGATCGCCACCTGGCATTCATTTAGGCCTACTGGAAGTTGGAGCACAACCAAAATCGATTGGATGCATAATCGGACACAAATGACACCAGCAACAGATGGCAGTATGAAGCTAATGACCAAGCCGTTCTCAAGTTAGGCCTATGGAGCAGAGCACAAAGTCCAAGATGGTCACCAGTTGGCCATACTGAGCCATTCATTGGAAGTTGAGAGCTGATGATGGTGAGATCACAAATAAAGCATGGTGACCTGTGCAGAAAGGCTGTTCTTGCTTTTACATGTACTTCAGTCAGCACAAGCCCACAGGAAGTTTGACATCAAAATCTACGTGATTGCTGCTCGATCAATAATGACTTGGTCCGCTATACGCATTGAATTGGGCGGTAGTGACACCTATTGGTCAACTCGCTGACAGCTCCTATTACAGTTTGATCTATTTCCTCTAGACTGAGTTATTTGGATTTTTTATTTTACCGAAAATGCCCCCTGAAGAGCAGAATGTATAGGTCAAATCACAAAAATTTTTGGTTCTGTTTCGCGTCCTCCCTAGGGCTTACCTCTCCACCGACTTTCATGACTCTGGGCCTTGCGGTTGCGAAACGTGCCAGCTTAACGGACGATCGACACACAGACACACACACATACAGACGCCACTCAGTATACATACGGGAGAATCCCATTTACCTGGCCGTCGGATCACAGCCGAAATTTTCTAAGTCCACCCAAAGGTAGAGGGAGTGTTAACAATTAGGGGAACGGCAATGTCAAATTGAGATCAGCGGAACGTGTCCAATGTGTGCTATATGGTTTTTGGCCTGGGCGTCACACCAGTACGCCTTCTTCAGACGAGTTTTTTGCGGTTTTTCAAACACAATACT
>NMRB01000311.1:297510-322596 GCA_002633025.1 Notospermus geniculatus | reverse complement strand
TAACCCAATCGCGTTCGAACGCCGTTTATTGTACAGGTATGCCTGTTCCTAAATATTTTGTCCTGAAGGAGGTCCTGGGCTTAGGTAATCCGAATAAATAGCCTAGACAAATCTTCTTAGGGAGGTCTTGGTTGTGAACCCCATATTCAAACAATCAATCTAATAGGCATGATGTAATGTTGGTAGAGGAGTCAGTTCGCCCACACTCATTTATGCCGGGGACACTGTTCCAATTTGCATAATTACCAACCGGGGCCAATAAGGCTGACATTGCGTCACTGTTCCTCACCGCCTGACTGCGTTCTCGTAAGAACTGAACGCAATCGTCTTCGACTCGGAAGCTTTCGACAACCTTTAGGCCGCCATTGAAAGCACCTCGTCCGTATATAGCGGATTAAGTTCGACCACTATATGGTCGGTGAACAGGTCAGAAGTGATGCGGTTGTAGCGTTGCGCATACTGGAAATAGTTCACACATAATGTTTTACTTATTAACTGATGTTTGTTTGCATAAAATGAGTTATTTCGCAATGAATATAAATATTAGAACGTTTGAGTGGTTAACTGTGCATTTTGCAACGATTTTTATTGAAAAATTCATGTGCATTTAGGTGACTGTTTCTCCCTCCCCACCTCGATTACGAAACAACAATGGCTGCCATAGCTTCACTACATGAGAAGTTCAACGTGCTGTTATAGCGTGACTAACCCTTCATCAGGTAATGTAACATGCTTCAACTCATTTTTCTATAATATGTAGCAACACTCACAATGCCTAATTCGTGACGATCATTCAAATAGACAGATTTGAACAGTCTTGTCGAACTGATCTTCATCAAAGTAGTTCCCGGAGCAATATGGCGCTGTCCGATATACGTTAGACTGGTACCCGATCCTAACTATTTTACATCGGGCTTTTGCATATGTTAGGACCGGGCGTGCCTACCGCCTTCGTGCCTCTGATTGGTCGGTGCTGGCGCAGGTGGTAAGTATGTGAACTATTATGTTGATAGATTTTGTATTTTTAACATGGAAAACCCCCGGCGTGATTGGTGAATTTCCTGGGTCAAAGGTCGGTCACCTTCTATCTGCATTCTGGTACGTCAGCCGTATTGAGAATTGAATAAATTTACATAATTTACATAAAATTTTCATGTGACGTCACTGTCAGAATTCCTCCACAAATGGCGGCCAAGACTGGTCCTACCATTCAAAAGCGACACTATCGGTAGGACCAGGTACTAGTCTAGATATACGTCAGAGTTACGATGCTGGTACAGATAAAAGTAAATGTTGATACACGCCATCTAGTGGCACACATTTGAACGAACCGCCCTCGAACTAGATCGAGGCCGATTACCGAGCCCGCACCGTGTAAAAGCGATCAATCCATCCTGAACCGAACCCGCCCGAGGAGGGTGGAGGTAGGTTTCCTCGAACCCGCACCGTGTAAAAAGGCCTATTGATTGCGCATTAAGTCCCAGTCACATATCCACTCCGGGGCCCGTACGGCGAGTAACAACAGACATTTTGGCCAATTTCTACGGTGCCCAGTTTGATCCAGCCTACTTTCCGCCTATCTATTGAGGCGATTTCGGCATGATTCATCTTAGATCCGAGTTTCAGTCTCTAAAATCCGCAGCAAGCCGCTGGGTGGGGAAAATCGTACGGAGCCCAGTGCATTTGTGACCTAGGCTTTAGCATATTGCTGATCAAACCCTTCCGATGTTCTTCATTAAAGGCCCGAACCCACTGACGCGTTTTCCCGCAGCGGGAAAACGCAGCGGCAGAAAATGCTTTGTTAAAAGGCAGCGGACCGAGAATATAACAAAGAATTTGTCGGCCAGTGATGAAACCTCGGCGAGAAAACGCGACAGTGGGTTCAGGCCTAAATACCTAAGTTTTTAGGCTTCCGAAAGTGTCTCTGTTAAACATGTTAAAGGTCCTTCCCACTCTGAGAATATCTTACCTTCAAGATCATTAACTTGGCATCTATTTCTGAAAACTTTATCATTTTCAATGTCCGTCTTTCACGCGTAAAACTTTGAATCGATTTACTTGGAAAACACGATCGTGTTTTCTGAGAAAATAAAAACAGACGAGCCTTGGGCAAATGGAGGGGGCAGTATAGCAATGACCTTGTTTTATACCATATCTTGAATAATCCAGGTTCATACCTTTCGTACCCCGAATTACAGTATCTCCAATTCAAACACTGTTTAATTCTGAATATCAGTATGAAGAAGAGAAAATATTTACACTCTTTCATTTTGGGTTCGCCGGTGTATGCTTACTAAATGATTAACAACTTCCAACTATGCTCAGACGAAACCTGTCGGCATAAGGACATGTGATGAATTTATCGTTATTACCAGGGGCCTGTTTCGTAAAGTGCAAGTTAATGGTACCATTTTAGTCACTTTATAAAACAGGCCCCTTGTCTTGGATGTACACTCTTGTAGGAAAGTAAAATGACAGCAAGTTATCCTAAATATCTCAAAAACCACTGGAGCTACAGCAATGGTATTTGCACCCAGTCTGTAGCAACATGTTGGGCATAGAACCCTGGTGTTTTGACAAAAATCAATTTTAATTAATTAAGAGAAAAATGACATTTTATAAAATCACTTTTTTGACAATTTTTGAAAAATCGTCCGATTTCAAATTTTCTTTCTTCATTATATTCAACTTGCCTGACTGACCAACATCTGCAACTTATCCTTTTTAGAATCTCACGATAAAATGCCTCTTTTGGCATTTTTTAGCAAAAATAAATCCCACTCAGACAGTCATCTGGAAACACCTCTGGGACAGCCCCTCTTTAGGATTTTATACTCTGAAGAGCAGGCCTAGGCAGTTCCAGTTCAGTTCTCACGTTATGCACCAAATGAGAAGTGACACTGACTTCAACCCATGTCTGTTCAGTGCAAAACCTCATCAATACCATGAATTGGCCTTTATTTGTAAAAGGAAGTTACGTCATACTGTCAATATAACAAGGGTCTTGGGAGACCACAGGTTTTGTTGATCACTGTCTGTTATGACAACAAGATTCCCGGCTAAGAGGGCTGTCCTAGAGGTGTTGTCCGTTTGTCTGTATGAGTGGGATTTATTTTGCTGAAAAATGCAAAAAGAGGCACTTTCTCTTGATATTTTAAAAGGGAAAAGTTGCAGATGTTGGTCAGTCAGTCAAGTGGAATGTAATGAAGAAAGAAAATTTGAAATCGGACGATTTTTCAAAAATTGTGAAAAAAGTCGTTTTACAAAATGTCATTTTTCTCTTAATTAATTAAAATTGATTTTTGTCAAAAAAACAGGGTTCTATGCCCAACATGTTGCTACAGACTGGGTGCAAATACCATTGCTGTAGCTCCAGTGGTTTTTGAGATATTTAGGATAACTTGCTGTCCTTTTACTTTCCTACAAGAGTGTACGTTCATTGCAATTTTGTTCATTGTCACATAAATCCACTAGTTTCTCTTTGAAAAACGTTAGTTTGCCAGGCATTGAAATGTAAACTAGCTCTTAGAAGTATCAGTAGTTCTAAACTCATGTAGATCTTGCTGTCGCCTAGCGTAAATGCGACATGAGCTCAAAAATTGACGAAACAATGATCTTCGAAGATTCGGCCCAATGTCGGTAATTTTCCTTAATGTGCTTCCCGTTATCGTATTTCCGCCTGATCTCGTTGTTGGCTTTAATTTGTCAGATCGTCAGATAGAAGGAACAAATAAATACCAAAATTACTGACGAACAATCACCATGTTCGCTGACCTCTGGAAATAGAATTAGGTACTGTATCTACTGAGTTATAAGGACAGTCCATTAAACATTCGTAGATCAGCGACGTTTTACCATGTGACTGAGTTAATCCTGATTATGTACTTAAACAATGTATTCATTTATCGGACTTAGTTCAAGTGTGATCATTGCTTTTGATCACATGTGCATCTTCGGGTACAGTCCGATATACTCCGTGCAATTGACAAGGGTGATGCTGCTACTTTAGTGCTTCCTGACCTACCCGCGGCTGTTGACATTCTTGATCACAAGACATTGATCAGACGTCTGGAGTGTTTCAATGCTATTACACATGTTACAGGTGTTGCTATAGATTTTTCACTTCATTTTTTTACGATCGGTCACAATTAGTTGTGATTGATGCAGTCAGAGCCCTCTGTCTTAAAGTTCCGGGTTCCGCAAGGGTCTATACTTGGACTCGAACTAAACACAATGTACACCAAATTTCTTTGTCATCCCATTCATGGTCACGGTTTGGAATATCACATGATGCTGACGACACCCAACTATATTTTTAGCTCACCTGTGAGCTATAGTCGTCACGCGGTGTCCGTCTGTCATCGTCTGTGGTAGTCTGTTAGCAGTGCACGTTTCGTAACCGCAGGGCCTATTGGCACCGAACTTGGTACATATGTGCCCCTAGGTCACATGACCTCAGACACCAAGTTTCGGTCTGATTTGATTCCTAGGTCGGCCAGCAGAGGGCTTAACCGAAAACCTTTAAGGTGCTATTTCGCCCTAACCGTTGATCGGATCCTCACCAAATTTTTATCGTAGATACATCTGATGAGGATACATGACATATCACCCGGGTTTTTGATTTGACCAAATTTTCAAGGTCACAGAGATCAAACTTCGAAATTTCGCCGTTGGGTGGCACGTTTCGTGGCTATTTGCTCTGGATTGCTCAAATTAGGTGTGATGATTTATCTGCTCTAAACTCCCACCTACCTGTCCCATTCCTGAACTCAAAAAAAATCCACTAAATCGTAAGTTGAAGATAATTGGATGGGGGTATGGTCAGAAACAGTAATGTCTTGTCCACTTACTTGTCCCACTGCCGAGCGTGGCAAAGAATGACAGCGTGCGATATATTCAACTTAGGATTTGGTCATTTTTTCCCAGTTCGGGAATGGGACAGGTAAGTGGGAGTTTAGAGTATGTACCCTCTATGTCTACGGCGAATTTGGGTCCGATCGGACTTCAGATATGGCTGCCAGGTGGCTATCTTGGAAACTGGACGTTGGTCCGTAACTTGGTAACAACTGCAGCTGGAATGTTCTGAACTTGAAGAAGTATGTATCTGCGTAGCCTTCATGTGTACAGCAAATTTCAGCATGATTGGACTTCAGGGCCCGTATTCATAAACATACTTAAGTCAACGTGTGATACTTATCTTTTGTGTTGAACAAAGGATAAGTGTCACACTTAGACTTAAGTAGTTTTATGAATATGGGTCCAGAGACCACTGCCAGGCAGCCATCTTGGAAAATGGAACTTTGACTTGTGTGACCAAGAAACGTTGTTCAACTTGAAAACGCGTAAGATATATTATGTACATTCATTGAATGTACCTGTGATATAAATTTGGTGACGATCCGTCAAAAAATAAGTTAGTTATTGCACTTTTGTACTTTCGTATTTCAAATGGAGCCATCTAGTGACTATTTAATGAACTACAGTACATCCATCCAGTTTGGAAGCTCATGGCCAACTACTGGAGCTATTGACTTCAATCTTCACACACATGTAACTCATGCTCATAGGTCTCCACACACCAATTTTCATGGAAATCCGATTGTCCATTCTGCCACCAAGGGGCCAAAACTGAAAACATTTTAAGTGCGATTCAACCTTAACCGTTGGTCCGATCCTCACCAAATTTTTATCATAGGTATGTATAATGAGGTTACATGGGTTTTTGATTTGACCTCTTTTCCAAGGTCACAGAGGTCAAAGTTCAAAATCTTGCCATCATTAGGTGGCTCGTTTCATGGCCGCAGGGGCTATTGACCTGAAACTTGGACATATATTCCCCTAGGTCAGATGACCAATGACAGCAAGTTTCGGCCCATTTCGATTCTTGGCTTCACCACAAGGTGGCTAAATCCGAAAACACAATTGTCATCTGTTCTTCTGGTACATTTACCCACAAGTGAGCACATGGTCCATGGACCATTTCATTTAAGAAAGATGCCAGTATCAAAAGTACTGTACCGGTATATGTAAAGGCATAGGCCGCAATTAATGGGTGTCTTATCAAACACTTTCTATGTTGAAAATTCAATACCAACGGAAGGAAAATGAATAGCTAGCCATAAACACAGGAGGAATAAACAATATATATATACAATCACGCTGGCTAATGTTACTCTATTCAATTTTACAAAAATACGTGTTTACTATTTTCATGGTCTTTCATCAAGCGTATTAAAAGTTGCATATGTAAATATACATATACATGTACATGTATACGTAAAGGCATAGGCCCCAATTGATGAGATGTAGTTTATCAAAACACTTTATCCAATACCAACGGAAGGAAAATGAATAGCTAATCCTAAATACTGAGGGAATGGGAGACGTGTGAAGTAAGTCCATTCCAACCACGAAGAAACTAGCAGTGGGTGTATTACAAACAAATATGTCGCCTGACCTAGTTTGCATGATTCTGCTAATTTACACAATCACACTGACTAAGGTTACTAACATATTCAATTGCAAACATATTTGACACTCACTTTCAGCACAGAAATAGGGAGACGTATGTATGTAATTGTATTGTATTGTTATTTATTACATAAAATAAATACAGAAGAAGTAACTGGGGCCGAAGCCGAGGCATTATTGGCCCCTATACAAAATAAAATATATAAGTTATGGCGGAAATTAAATGTTGAAATTAAAGAAGCAAGTAGACAAGACAAAACAGAAAAGAACACATCACAAAGTGGATACATTAATGAAACACCCCGAGGAAACCAGACCCTCCCAGCACACCTCCCCAACACTCCTAAACGGGCGAGATAGAGAGCTACGTATGTAATATTATCATTATTAGGTGCCGGCTTTTTAGCCTAGGCACACAGCCGTGGCAACAAGTAATGCGCGAAACCGAACAACATACATGACGTGTGCATGTATTCATCCACGACGTGAATATCTAATGGCGGCGACTAGGCCTATTCCTCCCAGTCATGAAATGTAGAGCCGTCAGCCATCCGCGGAACAGTTTGTCGCTGTCGTGCAGTTTGCATTAGGCAGAATGTGGCATCGGCTTCTGGACTGTTCTCACCGTGTCTGATTTACCATTCGCGGCACTATCCAGAAGTTGGTGTGTGTGGTCAACACGATTGAAGTAATAAAGAAGATATGGCCTATAGGCCTACATGTTGCCACGACATAAACGAAAGAAAGCATTGTTTTCACCCCAGAAGAGCACGATTATCCATTTCTTTGTCGAAATTTGGCGATTCACGAAATATTCCTATTCATCTGTGTTGTCTGAGCGGGAGACAGACGGTGGACTTTAAAGGGAGACCCCTCTCTGTCATTGTAAAGTTTTGAATTTTTATCAGTCCCTGGAGACTATTGCCACGAGTTGTGATACACTAATGTCCATAGGCTGAAAACCTTTATTACAGTGAATGCCTTAATACTGTGACTGCCTAGGCGTTGGTTGTATACCTTCATAAATATGCATTAATTGTTTAATCGAGGATTTATTTCAGGCAAACAACAGTGCATAAAGATTAATATTACAGGGCTGACGCTGGCATTGAACACATACATTGAAGACATATGACATAACGTGCTGTGCAGTGGGATGCAATAAAATGCTTAAAATGATGATTTAAAAAAAATATGACATGTTGCAGATATCAATTAATTTGAATGTAGGCCTACATGTATTAATGACANGGGGGGGGGGGGGGGGGGGGGGGGGGGGGGGGGGGGGGGGGGGGGGGGGGGGGGGGGGGGGGGGGGGGGGGGGGGGTGAGGCACAAGTCAGAAAATCTGCTGTTTCATCATCCTCTCGAAACAGGGTCATTCAGACGCATCTCCTACGTCGCACCTCTTCTGACCCTGTCACATTCCGGGCCTTTTCGGCAGGGAATCACCGACAGATTTTCTGTCGTCAAATCGGCCAATCAGAAGCTAGCTTATAGCGAAGTCCTTGCATAAAACCAACCCCGAATACAACTGACCTATGATTTGTAACGGGCCGATTTAACGCTCTTTCCCATTGGCTGCTATTTCGGGAGACTGGGAGAATTCGCGGAATAAATGGATCTTACTTTAAATCGGAACCTCCCGGCAATGGGATCGAATTACCGAATCGCATAATGATCATAAAAATGCATGAAACAGGGCTCTCAATGACCCGAGGACTCGGGTCAAATACGCACGAAGTACGTAGTCTGAAGCACAGTTAAAAACCAGCAGGAGGCAGTGCGACACACGAATATTCACCCAATGTTGTGAAATGACCATGGTTGACCTTTCTGAGGGCTGACTCCAGAACAAAAATATACAGAAGTCTCTGAACCCTTCTACTGAAAACTCCAGTGAGAGCCCTGATAAAATGAATAATATCGAACAAGACATATGGTTAATGGTGTGTTTTTATGCATTTTCGCGCAGTATAACAAGGTATTCGCCTTTGATACAATACAACAGCAGGAGGTGGGAGGTAACTGGAACAGCCGGCCTCCCCATTCAGAAGCGACCGATTAGCTCAGGGCATAACTGAGGCGATGGCCGAGTGAAATGACCTGAGTCTCAGAATGCTGTTTCATAGGTTTGAATAAACTTGAAAATATTTTCAACATGTAGTCGTATCAATTCAATTTCCTGACATTTGAATCGCTAAACCAACTTTCGTGATGGGAGCAAATGAAAGTCACTTGTGCCTAATGATACAATCAGATCTACAGCTTCACAAATTTTGATCCCGGAAAATGAAATATGTGTTGAATAGACCAATATTCAAGAGTGACGTACGGTAATACAAATTACAAGAATATATCAAGTAGCTGCAATCGATTGACCAAAACCATCGATTGGCATTCTAGGTGATTCACTAAATTTCTGCCTGTTTTTCCCCGACGCGCAAGCAGCAGAATCATCAATTTAAAAAGATCAGGCTCTCGCGAGTCCAATAAGGGTGTAACAGTTTTTATTAATACTAGCATATTGTACCCGTGGGCGGTAGTATGGAGGAGTGTGATTTGGGGGGGGGGGGAATTATTGGGGTTACACTTGACACTTGTGTTTTGCAGGGTAAGTCGGCCTACGTTACGAAGTACATGTATGGCGAACACCTTTATTTGCACCCTCATTCCCGCTAGGCGCTACGCACCATGCCGGGGCACCATGGTCCATGCCCCATGTTGCCATGATGATATCAATTTGATCATGTTGATAGGCCTAATTATACATGATTTACATGCATTCCCATGCCAAATAAACGCAAAGTCATATTATACTCTCTATCCGGAAATTTAAGACCAGACAATGGGGAATGTCTAGGCCCGCCCAAATGGTATTAATATTCATCACCGTAGTAAAACCCCTATTGTACAATTTGGTCAAGCTCTATGACTCGACGGCGCTGAAGTGAATGGTTGAGGTCAGTGCTGTTGACCAGTGTTGATTTCAAAATGCTCGAGATCACTCATTTTCCACTGGATTTGGCTGATACACTTTTTTATGCAATTTGCCTAATCCATGGCCAAACCTACGCCTTTCCCACGTGAATGGAACTCAAAACAGAATACGACAAAAAACTTGTTTATTTCACAATCATCAACAGACATCTGACCACTGGACTCTTTCAATTGCCAGTTATGGACTTCAATAGTCACACATTGTTAGGTCTTATTACGATAGCCGTACAGGAACAAGTGGGCGTAATCACAGGACATGATGAATATGAATTGACTGGTTGGGGTGGAGCACTCTAGTCTTAAATTTCCGGATAGAGAGTAATACACGATGAAAAAAAGAGAAAGGTAACAGAAAAAAACAAAATACTAATGAATGAAGGCGACGAAAATTTACACGCCCCGCGTATCGAATCCGAGACCTTCTGCTCTATGGGCAGGCTGGGTAGTTATTATCCCCGGAACGGAATAGTAATTTTTGACGGAACGGAACATGTACAGTCTTTGACAAAAGTTTATCTCTACATGATACCTTGAATATTTCAATACTACTGGGCCAATTTTAACACGGTTTGTTCCACGAAAGTGTATCTTGTTGGTCATACTTTTGCACCAAAATTTTGGATATTTGGAAATGTCATAACAATGTAATAGCTCATCAGAAAAAAACACACCAAAAATCATTTTTTTATTATGTAATTTTTTGTAACTTTTGTTGTAGTTTTGATAGAGTGGAACTTTCTAAGGGTTTAGTGCTTTGTTTCATCAAAATGTGTTGAGTGGTTGCTGAGATGACATGTATCAAAATTTTGATAATTGGAGATTTTCCTGCTTATCCAGAAATTTTGATGCCATTAGATAAAGCTGCCCTTAGAATATAGGACTTTTTGCGTTATTTGGGCAGAAATATTACATATTTTTCAAAGTATTAAACTGTTTCGAAAAACATACATGTAGTTAACTTCTTACCAGTTTACGCTAAAACTTCATACTTCTACGATTTTAGGTGAGCTCTGTCTATGGATAGCAAAATTTTGTGAAAAATTGGAAAGGTCATGGGGGTTTAAGATCAAATTCCCCATTTGGGATCCCTGTCAAGTTATGTTTCTGAAACTTGGAGGGATGAATGAAGGGCAATAGACATTATTTTTGATAACATAAATGACTAATTAGCTCTTTTGTTTTATCTTTGAGGCCAAATTACTCCTAGAATCTTGCCATTTCGTGGGCTGATTTTTTCACCTCCTATTAGCGTTGACTGTCTGCTACATATATCCAAAAGAAAAACATTTGATTTTCATTGGTAAGTCCTAAAAAATGCTTCATTTGATAACTCACTTTTCCTTAAGTTGTGTTTTGCTTAACACTCAGACCTGTAATAATCACTGTTTTGACTAGACTTGACATCTTTGACATAAGGGCCAATAGTCCCGAAATTGATATGGATTGGGCTGAACTATTCTTGAAGAGGGGGGAAGGCTTTCATTGTATGCTTTTATGCCCTATTCTTCATTCTGAATGGCTATTATTATCCAGGTACCACATCAATGTGATTGTGAATTCATGTTTGATTGACTGGCATTGAATGGTATCCAGTCCACCCTCAAGAATAATGGTCTAGACCCTATTCATTTGGTCTGGGTTGTGGTTTTTAGGCATAATGCCCCAGGCCTATTTTTATCTTGGCTCAGAGGGTCGCTTAAGACATTTTCATTTTGACTTTCTGCTCATTTTTGACAATGATATCTTGGAACAGAATTGTTTTTTTATCATGGGCTTGTAGAGTAGGTTGGATTTTGTGTATATTCCAGGTTTTTCTATGAAAAAGCCATATGTTGACCCTTGCCTGCGCGGACAAAACCTAATGAAGAAAATCATACTAAAACAAAAGAGCTAATTAGTCATTTATGTTATCAAAAATAATGTCTATTGCCCTTCATTCATCCCTCCAAGTTTCAGAAACATAACTTGACAGGGATCCCAAATGGGGAATTTGATCTTAAAGCCCCATGACCTTTTCAAATCATCGAAATTTTGATATTCTCAAATATCTCAGCAACCACACACAGATTTTGATGAAACAAATCGCAAAGTCATTGGAAGGTTTCACTCTATCAAAGCAGTAACAAAAGTCACAAAAAAATTACATAATAAAAATGTTGATTTTTAGGTGGATTTTTTCTGATGAGCTATTACATAGTTATGATACTTCCAAAAGGGGCTGTTTCACTTTGAATTCAAGATTGCGATTTGTGATCTGTGGGAAAACTGAAAGAGCTACGATCTTGCAATTTGGAGGGATGATTCTGTGTTTGAGACCAATTTCAATGGTACAACAATCAATAACATTTGAAGTAATTTTTTAAGACAATGGGTGTTTGAAGCCTTGAAGTTTCATATTAGAACCAAAATATTTCTAAAAAAACTTGGATTATAGGTTTGCGAATGAGCCATGTGTCACCTACCTGCAAAATAATCCAGTTGTATTCAATGAAAGTACCAAAAAAAGTCACAAAAGTAGTTTGATATCACTCATTTGGAAGAACATGAACACTCTGAAGACCCTTAGGCCTACTGTTGACTGCCATTGTCAATACAGTCATAACAGTGACATAACAGGCCTGGATGACTTTTGTGGCAACTTGGGTTCAACCATTCATCTGAACGGGGTGGTGATTTTTGCATAGGAAGCACTACAAACTGATTCAATGAGGTAATCTTTCTGACAAAACATTCTTTTGAATGGTCATCAACCTGCCCTTACTGCTCTGCAAGGAAAGGCAAGTTATGTAACTCTAATTCTCAATGCCTATGGAGTTGTGGTGCTGGCTAGGTGCTGGCCTGATGTAAGACTTTTCATACAATAGCTGTGACAACAAAGACAGCAATTCTTTGCCATGAATGCTGGAACATTGTAGGCCTACCTTACACCCCAGAAGGATCAATAGACCAGTCCTTTCCAGAAGAACTACATGGTAAGTTTCTTGCATTTTAACAACAGAATATCAACATTTCGTGTCATTTTTCTCTTGTTTCTTTTATCTTACCATAAAAATGAGTGCCACCCAAATCCATATGCCAAATATCATGTAAAACATTGTAAAACAATTAATTATATCTTTGTATACGAAGAGTTTTAAATCCTTTTGTCTTAAAAAATTACTCCAAATGTTATTGATTGTTGTACCATTTAAATTGGTCTGAAACACAGAATCATCCCTCCAAATTGCAAGATCATAGCTCTTTCAGTTTTCCCACAGATCACAAATCGCAATCTTGAATTCAAAGTGAAACAGCCCCTTTTGATGCAGCAATACGACCAACAAGATATATTTTCATGTGAAACAAACAAAATAAAATAAAATAAATAAAATAAAAAATAAAATAAAACAAAAATAAAATAAAATAAAATTGGCCTAGTAGTGTTTGAAATATTCAAGGTATTAGGTGGAGATAAACTTTGTCAAAGACTGTAACTGTTCCGTTCCGTCAAAAATAAGTATTCCGTTCCGGGGTAATAACTGCCCGGGCACGCTGCTTTGCCACTCGGCCATAGCGACTGAGTGTGCACTGTACGTCGCGCTGATAGGCCTATCCGTGAATGTATTGTTTGGATATGTCAGGCGGCGCTGGAAAATTTCCTGTGTTCAAATTTCGGCAAAAGAGGCGAATCGTTAATCTCCCCAACGCCAATACAGATAACTGTAAAAATAACAGACACTTTTTGTATCAAAGACTGAAGAAAACACTGCGATTGTATATAATGTACCGATACATTACGAACTATATCGCGTAGGAATATTAATATGTGAACAGTCTCACTGGTCTTACTGGTATTTATCGTAGTTTCTCAATTGCCGCTAGGCGCTACGCTGTCGGACGGATGTGGAACTCTCCTGTCTTCCGATTATGGAACAAAAAGGCGTTTTTTTACTAAAAACGGGTGAAAACATCAAAAAAAACCCACGTCGACTTATGGCACATTATTACACACAGCAGGGCAGCGGTCACGGGACATTTGAAAGCCCAACATAGGAGGCGAACGATCACAAACATTAGGCCCCTACCTCCCGTACGTCAATTATAGTGTAGAAGTAGCCAGTTTCAAATTACCTGTACTTACTTTTTTGTACTTACGCCTTCATTGAGCGTATTGAGTGAACGTCCACGAATAGACCATGCAGAAAGTGCTTAGGTGTGGGTCGGCGGATTGCAATGAAATTTGGTGTGTAGTTACCCCTGTTGAGGAACAAAAGCACACAAAATATTGGCCCAATCAATTGACTAGTTGGGGAGTATATACAGCAAAAGTGCGGTTTTATAGAGATTAAAGTAGGCATTCATGATTAAGCTTCTTCAGGGTCCTGGATGACAAAAGTGGTCTGAAATTGTAGGTTTGAGACTTCATCTTTAAAAAACAAAGATAATCTTTGTCCGCTCTTTCCATTGCAGAGATATGCCTGTGTAAATGTATACATTTAATGTACCGGTACTACAAATGAGCGACATATCCATAATACATCTGTAGTACATCAGTAGTGCATTTATGCAACGATTTTATTCTTTTAATAAAGAGAGGCATCCCCCAACTCCTTTCTCTGATGTGCTCACCTTCCTCACCCATGCAGAGGGTCCGCAGTTCGTTGTGGAACAAACCATTTTTTTTATACGAGAGAAATACAGTACTGTATCTTTAAATCAAGAATGATTTGGAACAAAAGAAAATTTGTAAAAAATTACAGGGGGCATCTCTATTTTCATTGACATATAAGGGTCTATTGAAGTTGCCTGCCAACGCGTGAAAGTTCACTCACTCAAATGGACAGTATTTTGATGAAAAATTGCTCTTATCTTTAAAAAATATTTTGACAGTGTTTTTGCCCCTTATTCCCAAACGGTGTGACCAATCTCCGAAATATTTGGCCTGTCCTCATTGTGCCCCAAGACCACCTTCTGGTCGGAATTTGAGGCAAATCTGCCGACCTCCCATCTTGGCACGTTTTGCAGATTTAGCATGGTCCACTTGTGGAAAGATACTTAAACGTTCTGTACATGTACATTTAGGTAAAGGAGGAGTACGCCGTAATTAATGGGATGTTGTTCATCAAACACTTTCTTTTGTCAAAAGTTTTACATCTTTAAACAACATCTACAGTGTAAAAACTGCGGACACTATGTGTTCTGTTTGAGAACACACAATTTTTAATGGACTATAAAAAAAGTTTGTGTTTGTTGACTTCAAAATCTTTTTTAAGACCGCCACCACCTCAGAAGGTGGCGGTCTTCATTGGTTTCACTGGATTTCTCTCGATCTCTCTCTGGATCTCTCTCTCCGTCCAATCTGTGGTTTCATCACGATAACTCAAAAAATACGCCACGTATCGCGACGAAACTTTCAGGAGTTGTGGATATGCATGTTACACGGAAACCTATTGATTTTGGGGGTCATCCGCCAACAATGAACTGTTTAATTAGATGAAGTCTGTTGTCCTAACGCATTTACCTTTGCCCATGACGTCAACAGCCCATGACGTCGGGCCTAAGAACGCAGCGTCACCACGACGTCGAGCATGACGCTGCAGCGTCACTCGCGGCAGCGGGGTTTTCGCTGACGTCATCTCATCTCGGATCAACTGTGACGCCACGCACAGCACGTTTCAGGTCCTCTGGTCAATCAGAGATCGAAATGAATTTGACCCGGTGCCATGATGTAGCGAAGGCCGGCTTTCTGTATTTTGCGTAATCATTACGCCTGGCGTAATACTGTGGGGAAAACCGGGAAACATGGTACCTTTTTCGATGCCTATGCAGAAACATACACCCAATGTATGTGCGGCACCTCGGGCAAGAGGTCAGTTAGTTCCGCTGAGGGAGTGTTCACTATTGCTAATATCTGTAAAATCGAGCATATTTTTCTCGATTCGATGCAAAATTGCCTTGATAAACCACCTTTGTTGAAGGTACAGTATCAGCTGCCCACCTAGGTAATCCTTATTTTGTATAGCATGTACCCACCTCCAAAAATGTGAAATAGAAATAGGGTTTCCAAGGTGAAAGACATTACCCACCTCCAAAACAGACGAAAATTGATGTGCATGCGGTAATACTGACTTTGGCGAGGCAATCCTGAAACAAGTGGCAAAAGAAAGTGAAACATCGCCGGGAAAACCCGAAAAATTAAAAGCCCCACTCGCAGTGTCGTGATGACGTCGTCCGCTCTTGTACGTCGCTGTGTCAGAGTAATATTGATATCTTTTGACGACGTCTGCTGTGAGTGGGGCTTTTAATTTTTCCGAGTGCTGCCGGGCGAATAGGCCTATGTTTGTGTCTACAGGTAGCGTCATGACGTCATGCGTATATTATGGATAGGCCTAATCGCACAGGCCCATCGATCGATGATGCATGGAGCGGGAGGCATAAGAGGTACGTCTATGTAAATATAGTGATACCGACAGAGAATTCATGCAGTGTGTTTTTGGGGGCGGTGCTCAACTCACTTGGTGGGGCCGTAGATCTTTGGGTCTCAAGGCAAAATGTGGCGATCGCCCTAAGCTTGGGGGAAGGGAATTCCTCCAAGCCCTAAGTGAGAGCTCTCTTCTGCAGTTTTGTTGCAAGAACCACAGATGGGGTAAGATAGCTGACATGTATCTCAGTAGGTCAATCGGTAGGAGCCTACGTTGTTTTTTCCTAAATACGTGACGCCCCTGCCCATTTTCGGCCTTGACGCCGAGGAGGGCTGATCCGGTAAGCGTACAATCCGGACGAGGCCTAGGGTCCTACTGTTGCTGAATCGGAAGTTTGTTTTGAGTCCTAAATTCGAGCTCATGGACTAGCCAAGGCCTACAATTTGTTCCTTTCTTAATTTCTTTATAATTTAGGCCTACATTTTTCTTTATTTACAGACACAAGTAATCATAGGCCTACCATTGAGGCCTGAAACGTTGCTCACTTCGTAAGCCACGTGGTCGCGGATAACTCTATGAGTTATGGGATCACTGCGCGAGTTTTCAAGAACTACTTTCTATGCTAGCAAAATAATGAATTCTCCCTTGGCGTAATATTACGCTAAATCGGCGTAATATTACGCAAAATACAGTAAGCCGCGAAGGCCTACCCGTATTTCGGGGAAATGACACGCACATTTGTCTGAAATGACCCGACCAGTTTACCAATTGTGAAATTTAGTAGGCCTAACTTTGAAAACAATAACCCCTTGCTTTTGGCTGCCGCGAAACACGCAATCGCACTGTAAAGTCGTGTACATCTACATCATAAATGTAGGCCTACACCGTAAATGACGCATGTTCAGTCCCATATCATCAGTTTCGACATCGCCCTAACATACTTACAAAATTCATCAGTGAATTTTCAAGGGCGGTCTTCAAATTGACTCGCAAGTCAATTTCTAGTTTTAAACTTAGATTTACTTAAGAAACACGTATCTTTCTAAATATCTGCTAAATCGAAGAAGGACAAGAAGGCCTCCAGCATTGTCAAGAACACTGGGATCTAAACGTAAGAACACGCGGACGCGTCCAAGGCATCCATTATCTGTTACAGGGCATGTGTTTAGTTATATAACACGACGCCACGACTGATTTCCAGATTTCTTAACTGTGTTTCCATGTTCAGGGGAATCCAACAGTGGTCAGAGATTTTCCTGTGGGAGCTATCAGTCACTGCTGAGGTTTTGCCAGAGGATCTATAAAAAATCAAACCTCCGAGGCCCCTCAGGAGAGTAATTCAATCCTGCCGGAGGTGATTCACTCCTGCTCTTTCAAGTCCAGACAGAAGAAACTCCGAAACCGTTGTAACGTTTTTTAGTGAGGCCCGTGTGCCGGTGTGACATTACAATAGACTGAGGCAATAAGCTGATGAGCGACACACAGGGAAACAGCGAGTCCTGTCCCAGTTTCGAACAATGGGAATCACACAGAAAAATGGCCACACTGACAAAACGTTACACCGTGTCAGAGCCAGAGAGTCATCGTCAGCGGAGGGGGGGGGGGCATTTACTGTTGCTGCTTTAGCCTGCTTCTATTCTTTAAGTTAAACGTTGCACTCACTGCTCAACTGTTAAAAGTTTCTTTCATGTTAGTTGTGCATGAGCTTCCCCTGGCCCTGCTGAGGAGTCCATTGGGAGTACTGCAGTCTTTGAGGAGTGAGGTACAGTGTGTGCATCACAGCCAGCCAGTCAGCCATATCAAACTACAAGTATAATATAAATATGACATATTGATGTGCATAACAGCCAGCCAGTCAGCCAATCGGCATATATTTACAGCGGATGGAATTAGAAAAAAAAACATCATGTATCTTTGAATTATCACTTTTCTGGGATATCTTCTAGAAAGTGCCTGAGGAAGACCCCGCTTGGGGTGGAAAATTTGCGAAATTCGGAGACGACTTTTTATATTATATCATTTTGAATGCCTCATGCGAGGGTCCGTGCGTTCGAATCTGGTAGGAAGTAATGTCTTTCACCTTTGAAATCCGATTCTATTTCATATTTTGAATTATCTCGTATATTTTGTCCACGATATAAGTGCCATTTTCACGTTATCCTTCCAAATATATCATGATTATGTCCCGATTTCACATTATCATACAAAATATCGGCAACATTATGTTCCAATTTCGTGTTATCGTATCAACGTAGCAAGATTTTGTTCCATTTTAACGTTATCTTACAAAACTTTGCCAATGACGATGTGTCAGAATATTAAAGCTGACGTGAACGCACAAAAAGCCACCATGCGACGAGCAAGAGAATTGCAAACGCCCTACAAACACAGTCTCAGAACATAATACACCCCACGAGGGCAGGAGGGCGCCACCTTATTTGTCTTCGAGCTTTCGAGGTGTCAACATCCTCTGGTGTGCTCCTGCTGAACACTTTTTAGCTCAGCTGACCAAAGGTCAGCAGAGCTAGTCATATGTATACTGAGTGGCGTCCGTCTGTGTGTCTGTCGTCCGTGAAACTGGCACGTTTCGCAACCGCAAGGCCCAGCGACATGAAAGTTGGTGGAGCTGTAAACCCTAGGGAGAACCAAACATTTTTGCGATTTGACCTACATAATGCCCTCCAGGGGGCATTTTGCGCAAAATGAAATGTCTCAATATCTCAGCCCCTATGATAAATATGTCGACCAAAAGTGATGCCATAGATAGGTTGATAATTTCTACATTCGTTCAAAGGCAAAATAATGTTACATCTGTCCACCAGGGGGTGCTATTCAAGAAAATCAAAAACAGGCGTATTTGAATTTCCCGCCCTTCAAAGTTCCTAGTGACTCTTTAACTGGTGTCCTGTCCACCTATATGTAGCCAGTGGTACACTGAGACTGGACTGATGCTGTGTTGAACCTTAGCTGACAATGGCCACTGTGCTTTTCATCACTTGAGAAGTTCAACATGCTTTTCTATCGTGACTATATTTCATCAGGTAAGGTGACATACTTCAACTCATTCTTTTAAGTGGGGCAACAGTCTCAATGCCTAATTAGTAACTTAGATCATTCAAATAGGTAGATTTGAACAGTCTATGGAGCATGCATTGACACAAGATGATGATCAACCTCGTCACCATGAATTAGTGCTAGCTGTGGTCTCACTAACCACTGGGGGGCATCCAGGCTACCAAGTACCGTAGCTTTACCTTGTTGGAGCAATGATGTTATTCGTATCATTTCAGTTTCAGTTCCAGTTTCAGTTCTCAGATGTGACAAAATTGACATGACCACAGGGGCTGTCTCAGAAGTACCGGTAGGCCTATTGTCTACTTGACCAACAGTAGTGGGATTTATTTAGTAAGGGACTGTAGCAAAAGTATTTTGAAGCCAAAAAAGACTAAATTTTTCGTTTGGGGGGGAGGGGGTCCAAGGGTCATTTCGTCTTGTTCATAAAAAGTGGCTTCACCCATAAAATGTTCTGCAATGGATGAAAACGATCTTCCGACATTCAAACTTCCTCATTATCAAATATCAGAGTCAGATTTTATTCTTTTCACAATAGCTGGTATAAAATTCAGGGCTCATGCAGATACAGTAGATAGGTCTTCTTTGAGGGGAGGAAAGTGGTATTTCATTCCGTCTATAATTACATCACTTAACTTGCAATAATCATGACTATGGTACCAAAGGTATAGACCTCCCTACATGATCCCAAGACTTATCTTGGACATATTTACTTGCTGACCAGGTTGAAGCCAAAGTTGGCCAAATTTAGTCTCTCGGGGGGAGGGAGGGGGTCAGCTGAGAGACTAAATCATTTAGTCTTTTTTGGCTTCACATACTTTTGCTACAGTCCCTAAGCCTAGGCCTACTGATATGCGAAAGAGGCATTTTCTTTTGAAATTTTTAAAATATTGCTCACCTCATCCACCACTAGTAAGGTCATCTGGACTTGTTCCCATCTTTTATAACCCCTTACCACCCATTATTACTACCAAATGGGTGTCAAACGATATCTATCTCGATTCATCAAAAATTAATTGCAGGCCTATTATCTGATGTTAACCCCTCCTCACACAGTAGGTCTAACACGATATCTATCGCTATTCATAAATGATTATTAACCCCCTTCCCACCTAAATGAGTCCACAAATAGGTCTGATATGATACAACATCATGACGAATTAACCCCTTCCCAACCAGTGGGTGCAATTTGACATCTATCTCCATTCACCGAGAGATATTGACCCCTTCCTACCCAAGTGGTCTAATATTAAGATACCCATTTCGATTCACAAAGTGATACCCCTTTCTGCTGATTTCCACGAGGAATGCTGATACATTTGCTTGTGAACCATCAAAAAACGCGCACTGTTGTATCTCGTTTCGCCTGTCTCAACCTCTTGAGTTGGCAGGTCATAGTCAGCTGAGCGCAAGGCCCATGGGCCTCTTGTTGAAAAAATTTTTTTTGACCCAGCTGGGAATCGAACCCGCGTCTCGTTATCTGTGTTCCACCGTCTTCCCCATTCGGCCATCGAACTTGTTGGAAGACTTCTCATGTTTGCTCTTATTCGTAGCATTACGTAAGTCGAAGGCCTACGTCTATGACAAACAGAAATCATGTCCTTGTCAGCTGGCTCGTTGGCCGAGTGGATCGAGTGGGTAGATTACAAATCAGAAGGCCGACGGTTCGAATCCCGTCTAAATGACCGCAATTTTTTTTTCTTTGAGTAGTGCAAGAGGTATCCGGAGATGTTGACAGTTCTGTTACCTGAAGGCAAATAAGGTGGCGCCCTCCTGGCGTCGTGGGCTGTATCATGTTCTGAGCCTTCGTTTGAGGTGTTTGCACCCTTTGACACCCTTGGGACCGAGCGCAGGTATCCTGAATAGTGAGGTGTCCGCAATACTGAGTTAAATTTATATTGAAAACGGCTTGGGAAACTTCGTGACTGTATTCATCACTGTATTGTTGTGTCCATTACATGAGGTTCTACGGTAATTCCTTTCATTGATAACCAATAAAAGTTTTTCAGCCGCTCAAGAAAGGTATGGCAGGTGATGCGAGCCTGATTGATTGAACGAACCAATCTGAACGTCAGAGAACGATTCGTGCCAACATCGTAACTCTGACGTACATGTATATCGGACAGCGCCATATTGCTCCGTGAACTACTTTGATGAAGGTCTGTTCAAACTATCTATTTGAATGATCTAAGTCACCAATTAGGCATTGTGAATGTTGCTACATATAGAAAAATGAGTTGAAGCATGTTACCTTACCTGATGAAGGGTTAGTCACGCTATAACAGCACGTTGAACTTCTCAAGTGGTGAAGCTATGGCGGCCATTGTTGTTTCGTGATCGAGGTGAGGAGGGAGAAACAGTCACCTAATGCATACGAATTTTTCAATAAAAATCGTTGCAAAATGCACAGTTTAACCACTCAAACGTTTTTATATAAATATTTATGCGAAATAACTCATTTTGTGCAAACAAACATTAGTTAAATAAAAAATTATAAGGGAACTATTTCTAGTCTGCGCAATGCTACAACCGCATCACTTCTGACCTGATCACCGACCATATGGTGGTCGAACTTAATCCGCTATATACGGACGAGGTGCTTATAATGGCTGCCCGAAGGTTGCCGAAAGCTTCCGAGCCGAAGACGATTGTGAACGAACCCGTCCCGGAGCAGTGGAGTTTCGTTGATTCCTTGAAGGATTCGGCGAATCATTTATAAATTATGTTATCTTTCAGTATTTGACAAGTTTAAATTCCAATTTCTCGTTATCGTACAATTGGGTGCCATGACCATGTGTATTAACTTGAATACAACCAATCTCTCGAGATAATGTGGAAACTTGCACACAGTGTTTGAAATATGTCAGATAACACGGAATTTTTGAATACGAGTTGGGAAATATTGTAAGATAAAGCAAGCTGGCACACGGTGTTGACAGCAACTGTTAGATAATGGTTAGGGTTAGGGTTGCACACAATTTGGCAACATTTCAGATAACCAGTCGTGACCAGTAACATTTTTAACGAATAGTTCCTGATCTCAAGTACTGGTTGGCAATCATTACTCGCAAATGCGACGCCCACACCACGCCACTATTTTAAGACGTTTCTATCTCAAAATATCGTAAAATGGTGAATCGGAGACAGGGTATTGGTGTCTTAGAGCATGCTGTTCCTATTTCCAATAGGCATATGAATCTGCAGATCGGAATGTGCGACTGCCACCCAACCCTCATCTACATCCTGAGAATATCAGGCGTTCTTACTGCTCGCTCCCTTCGTCACCGCAGACAAACCCCTGAGGACATCCGCCTGATTTGCTGGGGTACTTGGCGCACGAGAAAATGCGCCCAATCAGCGAACGCCATTCTGAATCACCTTAAGATGACAGGCATAACACGTAGATTGTCTCGTAGTGTCACGCACAACACAGTGCTGAAGTACCTCAGCTTCCCCACCTCACCCTAACTAGAGCTCAGTTACACGTATACATGTATAACGGCCCTTGTAATATTCACAGCCAAGCAGCTGACATCGTCATTGGCTCCGCTGACCCAGTGCGGGTCATTAACCTACTTACACCGCTGGATTCAACCTTCGTTGAGTTCAGCCTATCCTACATTCATCGCACAGAATGTATGTCATTCTCAGGCCACACGTCGCCAAACAGATACGCCGAGGGAGTAATTTCATGTTGACCTGCTTCGTCAGCTTTGTTTAAACCTGTGTAGTTCATGTGTATCAATCATCGGCCTTCTTGGGATGAGATGGTGGGGATGAACATTTGCTGGAATGGCTTTGATACTCCACGGATTCCGGCGAATGTCGGCAGGGGTTTGTGTGAGCGGATGAAGAGGAGCGAGGTAAAAACCCCTGCTGTGGGAGGATGCTCATCTATGTGATAACACTTATTAAATCACAAATCCACCACGACCATGGAAAAACGACTTTTGTCTGACTTCGACCGTGAACATGACTTGGCCACATTTCAGATAATGGAAACATTGCAAATGTCGGTTGTATTTGGTGGTAATGTAAATTATTTGCAGTCATGGGGACTGTTTTGGGCCCTTTTAAACGTTCAACTCATGTCCGGCGCGGTTTCGCTGGTTTTAAGGGTCATGTGCAACCTGAATATTTTGAAGCCACGCTGTCAGATAACACTTTCGTCACCCCTTTTCTCCCCCTTAAGGACGAGCCAGAAGTTGCACATGACACTTATATGAAAGCCCCATGAAAGGTCAATTTGGATAAAACGTTTCGGTTTCATATCTCCAAAGGTGACAGAAATAGGTGGGTTTGAAAAGACAACCCCAACAGCAAATACGGTTTTAATCAAAAAAAATGTTAACTTAGAAAAACGCTGGGAAGTTGATATTTTGGTTTCTGACAGTGTTTTGGATGCACTTTCGACTGCCCTAGGTGAGGAAAGCTAAAATTGAGAATTTGAAGATTATCTCACATTTGGGTACTTTATGTTGGTGATGAAATGCAGGGTGAGTATCGAGTAGGTATATACTACCCTTAGTCGATCTGACGAGATTCCTGAATTACTCGGAATTACAAGGTGGTGGAATCTTAAAGAGGCTTGCACAGTTTCTAAGTTCCAGGTGCCTTACTTTTCACATAAAATTTGAAATTGATTCCATCATGCGTTGTGTTATTTGACAAAAGTTTGCCACAGGGTGTTACAAGACAACCCTTCGAGATAAAGAGGTAGAAATGGTGGAAATGGCTAAAGGGCTTAAATCCCCGCGGTTGGCGTAGGTTTCTTTGGTATAGGGCAATTCTCCAGTAGAGAATGGATATTACAAAATCAAATTTTTATTTTCATCTTTTATATTACAACTCGTTCAGATCAGCAAAAAATCTAGGAGATGCAGGCAGCACTGCTGGAAATTATAATGTGAAGTGTTTTCATTTATAAGGCAAGATAAATTTATGAAAATTAAAAGTCATGTTTTTTGCACAGACTGTCCTGACATGACCTTGTTTTGGTACCCTTCTTTAGCCTGTCATAGGTCAGATTACATCCATGAAAACCATGGGCCCGAACTTATAAAGGATGTCTATCTCTTAGACAAGTCTAACTCGCCAAGACAAGTCTAAATCAGTCGTCTAGCTTAAACTGCGATTACAGAAGGATGTCTAGCTTAGACGCGTCTAAAATTGCCGTCCAAAGATAGACAACGGTGTCCAAATAACAAAGGAATCGCAAAACATGTCAGGGGGGTTGTTTTGCAGTTGTCTAAGCTTGTGATTCATTCATAATTTCAAGTTTTGTGGTCTTCAAAGGTGTCCCAGTGGCCCTAGATTATCTGTATGAAAAGAAAACGTGGCTATGAAAAATATTCAAGGAAATATGCAGGAAAATTAAGTGGGCATGTTCTTTCGACTAAGGGTGTACTATCCATCCAGTCAGAACAGCGAATAGGCCTATAATGACGAATGCCGCGCACATGAGGTCATCTAAGGTATGCCCATTTACAATTCATTATATAATCATCTCAACAAAGGCAGTGCGATCGGGATACATGTTTATTCACCTGTTGGACTTGACTAGCTAGACCGATGTCCTTGCGTTGTTTGAAATTCCGATAAACACAAGTGTTTTGGTGGACTTGTCTAACAGTTGTCTTTCAAATGTTTAGGCTTAAACAAGTCCAAGTTAGACAGGCGAAAAACACCTTTTATAAGTTCGGGCCATGGTGTTTTGGTTGGTTTCACATCTACAAGACCTGATTGAGGAACAATGGACAAATACAACACAATACAGTTGCGATGAATATGACTTTGAAGCCTTCTTTTCAGAAGAATTTTGTTGTAATTCCGTTACTGTAATTCCGTTACCACGAACTGTCTTTAGAAATGTTAATTTCTCTCAGAAATAGAAAGATTTGGTGACGGTTAATATCTGAACTGAGAATTGACAACCTAAGGTGTATTATCACACTATTTTTAGCTCAGCTGACCAAAGGTCAGCGGAGCTAGTCAAATAGGTATTCAGTGGCGTCAGTGTGTCAGTCCAGCACTCCAGCAGTCCATCTGTCAAACTATGCCCGACGTTTTGTAACCGTAATAGCTAGAGACTCCAAATTACATCTGAAGGTAGCCCTGGGTGAACTCTCCTCGCAAACAAAAAA